>OX328125.1:58498506-58678506 GCA_946811695.1 Gonocerus acuteangulatus
TTAGAAAGCTTACTAAATGCTCTACAAAAAATGTTCTAATGAAAGTTTTGATTAGGCGATGTCAATCGGAGAAATAAGTACTTAAAACTTTAAAGTAATTGATTTCGCTTATTCGAACTGTTCTTTTTGTCTTTGATTTTGATACTTAAAATTATGGGATTCAGTTGAAACATTTTCTGCATGTTTGAATTTCATCAACACTAATATGTTAAAATTTTGGTTACGTTTGGAGCTAAGGAAGGATAAGAATAAAATATTTTATTAACAGACATGAAATGTTTTGGGAACTTCGTATACATTCCCTAATATCTCGAAGACGGTTAGGAATATTGGTAAACGGAGGGTTACCATGCGAAAGCTTACTAAATGTTCTACAAAAAAGATTCTGAAACAATTTTTGATTAGGCTATGTCAATCGGAGAAATAAGTGCTTAAACTTTGAAGTAATTGATTTCGTTTATTCGAACGGCTCTTTTTGTTTGTTTTTATTCCTTGTTATTTTTTAATTGCTTAAAGTTGGATAATGTATTTGACAATAAAACAGATTAATTAAAATAAGAAAAACAACTCATTGTTAAAAATATATCAGGCTGTACCGTATGAAATGTCAGTTTTGGATTTGTCGATTTCCTTCAAATGTCTTGAAACTGTCGAGGCTCCTACCCCGAGTTCTTTGGCATATTCCCTAGTGTTTTTAATTGCTTATAGTAGTCAAATGTATTTGTCAATAAAACAGGATACGTATAATTAGAATCAATATTTTGTTTGTTAGAATTCGAAGATGCCGTATGAATATCTAGATTACAGTACTGGTGTTGATTTCGTTCTTTAGAATTATTCTTGGTATTCCCTATTTTCATCTGTTACCCATAGTTTTTTATTGTTAGTAGGTTTTTATTATTGATTATAGAATATAAATCTATTTGGCTATGAAACAGGATACGTAAAATTAGTGACAATATTTCGGAGATTTCTGAGCGAAATACTTTTTAAGATTTTCTACCACCACGAACGGTTTTTTTCCTCTATTTTTATCCACTAGATAGGCTTTATTTTGCATATTATTCTATATAAGTTTTATTCAGCAGGGGATTCTGATGAAATGTCGTGTTTTTGCTGTGGATTTTAAATACGATGTATCTAAGATTGGATAACATTAGCGAGTCTACATAGTTAAGAACCGACGACGGAGGATTACTTCTTGCTATGATTTAGTCTACATATGTATATTAAGTCCTAAATCCAAAAAATAAACTTCACAACGGTTAGATACTATGAGCGAATATGGCGGTTCAATGCCCGTAGAAACAAGGGGGCCGCAGGAAATTTACCTGCTAAGAGTTAATCCTCAAGAGTTGTAATTATACCCCAGGTATCTGCCGACACAAATACAAAGCCTAGGCGGAGAGCACCCCAAAAACTCAGATCCAAACATAAGGTTATATACCAAATATTAATAAAGACTACTTAGATGTAAACCGATTCATCAATTATCAATCAATAGTTTTCAACAAAGGTTATATACTAAATATTGATAAAAAGTATTTAATTAGAAAAAAAAACAATATTCCACAAGACTTGTTTTTGGTCCATGTGTGTCTACTCCATAGACTAAATTAGGTATATTATTCTATTGTAGTTGGGCAACTAAACTTTGTTTTATTTTGTTAAATAAAGTTTTTTTTCTTGACTTGTTATTCGTCAAGACTTTTATTTGTCCTTGTGTATTTACTAGATAGGTTTTATTCGGCATATTATTCTATATAGGCTATATTAGGCAGGGTATTCTACTCAATCTTGTGTACTTCTTCTTGATCCTTCTGTACATGGGCGTATATAAAAACAATTTCGGGGGGGGGGGCTGAGATCATTTCCAGGGTATGGAATACTAAATATTTAGAGCTTGGAATTGTTTTAGGCAACTAAAACGCTATTACACGTAAAATAAAATATGTTTTATGAACTAAGTGATCTTATTTAATTTATTTTTAAGGGTTTTACGAGAAGTTTTTATCATCAATTCAAAATTTCGGGAGGGGCTGCAGCCCCCCCCCTCATATACGCCCATGCTTCTGTATCCTCTAAAAAGGCTTTATTAGGCATATTTTGTATTGATTTATAGAGCTTTGCTTTAGAATGAGAGCTAGATTCTGTAATTTCCGCTTCTGTGTAAAAGTTAGCTACTGTCAGTGTCCCTGACGCCTTAATATCACTTTTATTCGAGATGTTCGAGAGGATTTTGGCAATTTTCACGAGATATATAAACAAAATAAGTTTATTTCTTTTCTAAGCTTATCAAATGGCACTAGGGACATGAACGGAACCGCGCTAAGATGCTGCAGTTCCTGCGAGTCGGACTTTTTGTCTGTTTGTATTACTTGTTATTTTTTAATTGCTTATTGTTGGATAATGTATTTGATAATAAATCAGGTTAAGAAAAATAAGAAAAACAATTTAATGTTAGAGATATGGATTTCCAAGATATAGCTTTTCAACTGCCTAGGGGGTCCTTCCTAGGGAGGGTTGGCCGACCCATCCAGGTAAGATCGTAAATAAGACCTTTCTAGAAATGTGGACCCAAAATAATAACAGCTTCTATTTTAATCATTCTAAATGAGTATAGGGATAAGAACGGAACCGCGCTAAGATGCTGCAGTTCCTGCGGGTCGGACTTTTTTTTGTAATAGGAATGATTAAAAAGTTAATACCACGCACATAGACTCATGGTGGAAGAAATAATAGTTAAAACCTTTGTGTTCTTTTATTATCATTCAATTTTAACAGTTAATATTTGAAATAATGCTTAACCCGTCCTAAAAATCGATAATAACAATCGCAGGTCAAATAGTATTTTAGTGAATTCAGGTATTTCTAAATAGATATTTTGTACGAGTGTGTCAATAAAAGGATTAAGGATGAAACGTAGGGATTTATAAAAACTATCTACAATAAGGCAAAATTTAACTAGAAGGGAAGAAGCATATGTTTTTTATAAACTAATACAGACATTTGTGCAACGTAAAAAATATCCTCTCACTTTTTTTGGACAGTGTAACCCTTTTGACTGCCTTGATAAATTCCTTTTTCTTCATAAATAAATGACTTTATATTCAAGGGCAGGAGATACAAGAGAATAGAACAACGTTCACCCTAACTACCCACATGGTAACTGAGACGGAGGAGAGTGGCCAATAAATCAACTGCTTTAATTTTAGATAGAACTGATCAATACGACTCCCGTAGTGAGGTTAAACGGGTGCTTGATGCATATTCTTTTGAGCATAGGAGGATTATAAAAAGGTATTAACTACTTATGGAATGAAATTAATAACAATAGTATATAAATAATTAATTATAAAAATCCCTTCTCCGAGGAATTGCAGTAGCTACCTTTAATGGCTACAGGCCACGATTACCTGCAGAGCCATTACATTGGATAGGTTTAGCAGATTCTCCAACTTGTCCACTGTGCTCCTAGAAGGACGGGGGACGGCGGATCACCTTTAACATTGCTCAGCCCTACAGGCGAACACTGGAGATGACACCACGGAAGGACAAGCTCGGCTTTACTGGATGGCACGGCGTCGAATGGCTGAAAAGCCAAGGACGGGCGTTGGATGAAGAAGAAGAATTATAAAAACCTTTTAATTAGCCGACGAAAGCGGTTCAAACATTTAGAGATCTCTTGAGCAAACTGTCAGGGGCGAATAATAGAGCTAGTCATAAAGAGAGCTCATGAAAGCTTGGCGAAGCAGTCCTACACAATTGTGTGCGTGGGGATAGCCACGCAAGCCGCACAGGAGGTTGGTACATTCCTCCTACCATGCTAAAATACAATACAAGAATTATAACTAGTGCGAATAAGCAATCTCTTCTTTTCTGTATACCTTCGCAATATACATACAACGTATACGTTTTTCGTAATCTAATATTAAGATCAAGCACAATTAGTAATATTAATAATCCTCAATACCAACATCATCGTCTTTAGCCATTCGGATATAAATAGGGTTAGCACAACCAAAAATAACTTTGTAACATATCTCCTAATAAACGCTTACCATCTTGTCAGATCTGCTTCGAAAATTGGACATACTCAATTCTCTAGGACCCCAAATGACTAGATTATTTCTAGACACAAGACTAACTTGACGGCAGCACATTCAAAAAAAAAACTACAAGAAACACACACACTACTGTTACAAATAAACGCTTACCATACTGTTACAAACGTTTCCACAAACACCTGTGATACACTACTATACAAATCGACAATACTATTTGCTCTGACTTGTTTTGAGCAAGTAACACACTTAAAACGTCTTTAAACATTTCAAAAACGTTATTCTCTATTGGCTTCCAAACCACTATGAACGGGCAGTGATAAAGCAGACATTTTAGCAAAGCTTGCAATTATAGAAGGTACCCCTTACTAGCAAATCCTACCATCTGACGCTGTAGCAAATATAAAATATTTAATCCTCAGTAAGTGGCAAACAAGGTGTCTGCAAAACAGAGATAATAAGTTACGGGAGATAAAATCCACTACCTCGGCATAGAAAACCTAATCTCAAGACTTTGAGAGTGTGTGTTTGAATAAGAGGGGATACTCTTTGTTATATTAAAAAGTATATTTTATAATTTCTCAATTTTTATATATATTTATACAATAATCCTATTCGAAATAACTTCATACAAAAATTTTGATCTGACAAAATGTTTTCATGCAAATATTACCTTCTGCTACATATGGATATTCAATAACTCTTAAATAGACCAGTGACCCAAGTGGTTGAAATTACTTTAAAAAAAAGTACTTCTAATAGTTTCCAATGCCCCTTGGTTCGTACCGTCAGATCCACAGAGAATTGGAGGTTGATCCATTTTTCACTCACATGGAAAAGCTAGTGCGAAAATACCATCAAACTCTTCGAGCCTCCAGCAGTTCTGTATTTATAATGCAAATATTTCTATAAATTTAACCTAAAAAAATTATATCGTTTGTGCATAATACGATTGTATTATAAGTTCAAATAAATTATTATTTTTTTTTTTTTTTTGTGGGTAGACTCTGTGAGACGAGGCGGAGTGTGGACCTTAACTTTAAGTGTGTGGTTCTGTGGTCATCCTCCAGGGAGGAGAGAGCAGATTTTCTCTCAGGAATTATTAAGCTATATGAACCAACAAGCCATACTACTCGTAAGGTGGTTCCTGTCCAGCCGCTCGGCCTCCTGTCACGCTCAGCTTGATCCTTCTTAATTATATACCACGAACCTCCTAATCTCCCTAAACTCGATTAGTGTTAATGAACTTTAGCTTGACATGATACAAAAAATAAAATACGAAAAAAACATTGTAAAAATGTTAACATTAAGTGGATCAAGTTCATCATAGGACCACAGTTAGTTTATAATGACCAATCCAAACCTTCGTGTTGAACATTTACAAGCTAAATTCTTCTACATATCTTCTAGGCGCTAAGGGCCACGGAAGAAATGCACGCCCCGTAAAAAAGAAAAAAATTCACTAATATTCTAAGACAAAACGCTTAATTAATTACTGAATAAGATACCGTATTTCTCTTGCTTTTTTAAATACTGAACAACAAAAACTTCATTAATTTTCCTACTCTTCGTGACCAAACTATAAAATAACTCATATTTAACACAACAAAGTTCAAGAAAGTCGCTTGTTTCTTAACGATAACATAACTAGAGCTTGTACTATTTACGGGGGGGGGGGGACGAGGTTGACTCAAGTCATATACAGGAGGACTTCAGTTTAAAATTCGGGCCCGCCCTAAAGATTTGATGTTCTATAGATGTCGATGGAGGTCGGACTGGAGGGTACAAACCTCCACCAAGCATTCCTAGTTTTTAAAGGATATATATTAAGGGGAAAATCAGGCCGCCTATAAAATCAGGTGTACGACTTCCAGGTGTAGAGAATCAAATACTTATATTGTACCTGCACCTCTCGTCATTGACGACGTGTAATTAACAGATTCATTTGTACTGTTTTTTTTTTTTTTATACTAGTTTATATTTAACCAGTTAAAGGTTTACAGTTTACAATATATATAAAAATCATCTGCCCGTCTGTTCGTTTGTTTGTTCCTTATACAAATCCACACCGTTTGACCGATTTTGACGAAACTTGGCACACATGTAGGTCTCGATGCGGGAAATCTCCCAGGCTAGGTCAAAATAATCATATTTGGTCAAATGGTCAATAGTTTTGTTGAAGAAAAATTGGCTACACTGGCCGTTCAGATTCACGGCCATTTTGAATAATTTTTAAAAATTTATTTTTTGATATGGTTGGTAATTCGAATAACACAAACTCATTGATGACTTTACATCATTATATGATCATGTAATTTATTTGTAGTTTATTTCAATACTATTTCAACATTCACTGTCTAACTAAGGAGTGCTGGCCTTTCTTTGATAAAAGCTATCTACTCGCAGGCTGTGGTGCTGGCCTCTGTCGGCTGCTTTACGAATAACTAGACAGATATATACAATTTTACACCGTTTGACCGATTTTGATGTAACTTGGCACACAGGTAGATCTTGATACGGGGAGTGTCATAGGAAGAAAGTAGGTGTAAAATGGCGCATATACATATATATATATATATATATATATATATATATATATATATATATATTCCTACGACTTCGCGTTTATAGGATTCCAGTTACACTTCAAATATGTTTTCTAACGTAGGAAAGTGAATTAAACCATTTTTAAAGCACTATCTGTAACCGTTTACGAGAAAAGTTTACACAACTAGTTTTCCTAACTAATTTTCGGTTTGGGTATTGAAAAGATTGTTTCAGTTAAAAAATATTCCAGACGTTCGATATTCATCTAAACTAAGATATAAAAATTTTAGTTGCGTTTGGAGTTAAGGAAGTATTAGAAAACAAAAATGTATTAACAGACATGAAAACCATTAGAATCTTATATTTTCGTAAATATCCCGGAAAAAAGTAAATCGTGGTGAGCGGAGTGTATGCATTTTTATAAATGAAACAGGATGTGGGTTTGTTAATCTACCTGACCCACACCTACTTAACAACCTCCATCAACCAACGTGCACCACATGTGACACACAAAACACTCTAGAACACATACTAATACACTGCCACAAATACGACCACATCAGACTAACACTCAAAATACCCGAGACACTACAAGGCGTTTTACAAGACGACGAACAGAAAATTCAAAAACTCCTCACGTTTCGTAAAACAATCAACATTTACAAAGGCATTTGACTTTGAACTGACCGCACTGCCAATGACCCAGCAGCGTAGAGGCAGTATAATAAAATAAAAATAATCCACCTGAGCTGTGAATTGAGGCCTGAAAAAGAGAGTAGGAATGGAAGCAAGGAGGTAAGAAGACGACCAATGATTATTAGAACATGTAGGCGTATGACATCATTGTAAGAACGCTCGGAAGAGGCTATTCCTAATTAGGTAACCCTCCAGTTTATGAGGTCAACGTTCATGTCTTCCTAGTCAGCTCTACATCAAACAAGAGATCATTGTAACCTCTTCGAAAACATGCAATTACAGCATTAAAAACAACCAAAAAAACTTTAAAATAGCTACTCAATTTTCATTTATATAGAAACTAGATGAATACCCGTGCTTCTTCATGGTAGATAAGTACTTATTTTATTACGTTAAATAATGTATCATTAAAATTAACGCTACTATGTATATACTTTTGTGCAGTTTATTATAGCGCGGTTCCCGTCATGTTATATGTTATTCATCAATTGATAAGTAATCAAAGTATAATATTTCTAGACATTGGACCTGTGTCAAGAAACAGATAACTCAGGGGCAACCCGGTATCTATAGGTTACCAGTGACAGGAGTTTAAGGGTTCGGGATATTATTACCTCGGATGGACCATCACCAGGTATAGCGTAAACTCTATGAGGGACAAAATCGAAGTTTATTTCTAGTAATTCAAGGTTTGCCATCATAGTTTAAATGATGCTCAAATAGAAATAATTTGAAATAAATCTAGTACGCTAACAGCTGAACAGTTGTCCTAGCCAAATAAAAATTCAAGCCCCTCTAAAAGTACTTAAAAATTCGAATATCAAAAAATCCTTTCTTAGCGACTGTTTACATTCTAAAGGGAGTGTCCATGCAAAATTTCAATTTTTTCTATCAAGTGGTTTGGGCTGGGGATGATAGGTCAGTGAGTGAGTAAGTGGTATTTGACAAATATATAGTAGATAGTCATTCTTGCTTATTCAGTTTAATGTTCATCTGTGTTTTGATAAGCAATATTAGATTGAATCATCGATGCAAAACATATTTTTCGGAGCAGGATCCAGGTAAAATCTGTAAAAATACAAAAATTTATTTTGTATTTGGCTCAGACGTTGTTCCTAAGTTATCAGGAGGATTCCAGCCTTCATTTTTTATTGTGATAGAAAAATTAAAATCACACACATATGCAATAGCTTATATAAATATGAATGGGGTCGCTGTGCAGGATCTTTGTTAATGCTAAGCCCTTTACGTGCGTTTTAGGCTTTGAGGATGGGTAATAAATACTTGACGCAATGGATCTTTTACTTGAAATCTACCCTGGGGTGGCTTTCGTTGGAGCGAAAGGATGTTTAAATAGGTGGGCATTTTAATTTCACCGAAGTTTTAAAATTGATTATGAAGGAAGTAAAGTATTTCTTTTAATTCCGAAAAGCCCTCTGAAGCTTGCAAATGTTTCCTATCAAGAATGGGAGGAGACAGGAAGGATTGCTATCGCGGAGCTTATGGTAGTGATAAAAAGGCGAGAGAAGAGATAACGACTGCATTCTAGGACATCAATAATGATGAAGCTGCTTTAAATGCAGAACGGGAGACGTAATGAAGTGATACCTTCGCAGTCCTTTGCTGCCTCCAAGATAGCAGGCTTATCGCCTTCTCAGCTAACATCCAGTACCTAGAGGCTCGTTACAAGCTACGCTCGCGCTTAGTATATCATAATCATTGAAGAACAGGGACAACAAAATTAATTAACGTTACGCTGTCCATTTACCATTGGTTGCTAAAATACAGCATAATAATCAATCCAGTGGAGATTCATGATTCTTGAAAGAAAATAGAAGTGTTTATGAAAATAATTCTGAAAATAAAAATTGATACAACAAGTCTTTCTCCTCCTTTAGCTCCTATGACGTTTATACAATTTTCATAGTAATTTTGGAAAAGAGAATCTAGACAGTTTTCATTCATTAGTAACTAAGTTTCCCTATAGCCAATGCAGCACCAGAAATCTATGCAATACGAGGGCTACTATGAAAATAACAAAACCATTTTTTTATTTTATTCTTTTATTTATTCTGACTCTTAATATTTCACTAATTTCTAATATTTCGTGGTGAGGAGCCAATAAAAAGTGGTACACAATTTAATTTTTCAATCACAGGCCAAGGAAAAAAATAGTAGACGAGCTCCCTTATTGGACTAAGCAGCTACGCTTGAAAATATGTTAAATTAAGACCAAGAAACATGTAAAGCAAAAGAAAGTTAATAAGGTAGTAGAAAAGATTGAATTGTTATCATTTTTATTGACCCCTTATTCCATTTAAAAAAAAAGAAAAAGAAACGTATCCTGGAGAACATTATTTAAAGAGAGAAAATATACCCGATCCCGTTTTGTTTTTTTCTCAATTACTCACTTGACCCCATGAAATAATTATAATGAGCTACCATTAAATAGAATGAACGGACTATAGAAAGTGAATTGTAATTCAACGCTGGAGAAATGAATGTATTACAATGTAAAGCACTATTTTCCTCTCTATTGAGTAGCATTAATATGGAAGAAATGCTGAACAAGTGCATTTAATTAATAAACAAAGGCTTACCACTTTAATTATAATCCCACATTCCAGTAGAAGTAATGGAAGTCTTAACTCACCTGTGAAATTCCAAGTTAACATTAATATAATTCATAATACAAAATTAACTAATAAAATGTAATATTTTCAACCATCCACATAAAACATATTCTTTTTATACATAAGTTACCACACTTTTCTAGCCAACGAAAAAGATATTTTAAATCGAAGTGCTAAATACTAAACATTATACATATATGACCTAATTAACAGTAAATTTCTATACCAAAACTACACTACAATAATTCGTGTTCCTAATATTAATCATATAATAACTAATACGTTTATTAGAAAATCTATGCTTTTAAAGAAGAAACCAAAATTTAAGAATAGTTCAAACGTGTTAGCTTTCTTCAGAGAACATTAAAACAAAATATTTCGAGATTCTGGGCCTTAAACTTTTGTTAGTAGAGCAATGAATGTGAAACCCAAGGAACATAAAGTTACTACTTTTCAATTATCGTTAATAGGTAAGAAATAAATTCAGCAAGTTTTCGATATTTTAAAATTATATGCGAAGTCAAACACATATTGTAATTAAGAAGATTTCTTATCACATATCACTATTTGTTCTATTTCATTATAGGAGATTAACGAAGAACGATCTGATTTATAATTTTGCAGTTAATAATGGATAAATTATTAATCACTTTTCTAATTTATATGAGTATACCCACGTTACTTAATCTCAAGAATGCAGTGATATCATAAGCCAATTAAAATCTGAAATAAATGGAATTTACATATTTCAAGCTAATCAGATCGTTATCAATAGTAACTACTAAAAAAAAGGTATTTCAAGTATTTTTGTTTTTTATATAATTTTATTTATTTGTTTTATACCAGTAACTTTGGCGATGGTCTCTTTTCATAGGTTTATAATATTAAAAATCAGTCACTTAAAAACACATAATAAAAAAAAATAATAATAAGACGACAACAAATAATAATAAATAAAAAAATAATAATAAAATTGATAATCAACAATATGAAAAAATATAAAAAAATTATATAAAACAATAAGAAATAAGATAATATAAAAAGTGTTTCTCATAAATATATAAGGAAAAATTGTTTTATATAAGAAATAATAATAAATAATATCTTAATTAATAATGAATTAATAGAGTTCATAACAGGAGAACGTTGGGTGTAATATTGTACAATTGTAGCAATAATAGCATTATTCGGCGCTAATGGCCTTGACGTCGAAGCGCCGTAAAAAAAAAAAAAAAAAAAAAAAAAAAAAAAAAAAAAAAAAATGCATGTATGAAAAATCAGAGAAAATGTGTCTCCATTGATCCAGCTGCTGTAAAACTCTTTATAAAAATTCATAACGATGAAATAATTCGGAAGGTTTCCGAATTTTTTTTATTTAAAAAAATTACATCTATTTTTTCTTAAAGCATAATAAATAGAAATTATTGTTAAACATTTTGATTTATCAAGTAGAGCAGGGTTTAAGGAAGGTGCTAGAAATGTCTATCTTGTGTTCAATATGAGAAAGCCATGGATTAATTAATTAAATTTTAAATACGACGGCTTGTAAGAATTATGTAACAAAGGGCATTGCTGAAAAGCCAGAGGATAACAATATCTTCAATTATCATATATTGTTGTCATACCTGTCGGTGTAGTCCATCGTCACTGGCATCTCCCATACATCATTCTCAAGCCAGTATTAAGTTAGTACTAACATAACACCGGCTTGAGAATGGTGTACTTACGTCGAAAGCGCTCGCCCACAGTACTCTCACCGATACCAGTGACGACGGACTCTACCAACAGGTATGACAACAATACATTTACTGGCGGACCTATTCTCTATTTACCTATCATATCTTGCATAGTAATAATCAAGTTGGCAAAGCACACTTCGACAAAAATCAGAGGGATTAATTAAAGCAGGCTATTGAAGACCTTCATGTGGCAAATCTAACAAGACTAGGTATTGAACACACATTTGACTCATTCTGAGTTAATGAAAAAAGAAGACATCGAACAAGATAGACCGCATGTAGACGGTATAACGTACTGCTGACAGCAAAGCGCATACTTAAAACTCTAGAATACGAGACAGCTACGTGACTTGCTTACCCGAGATAGCCAATAAATTTAACCCCCATAGATCCCTATTTAACTATTAAGACCGGAACGGTCAAAACGCATCGTCTCGTGCACTCAATTAATAAATAATTTCTCAATATAACAAGGACAGTTACATTTACATCTAGCTAATATTTCTAAGTGAAGAGTAAGTTACAATGTTTCGAAGCAAATGCATATTCGAAGCATTTGACATTGATATGAGAGTGAGAGACCGATGAGAGCACGGCTCACGGTACTAGAACAGACATGGATCGGTGAATGAGACAATGCACTACGGCAACACTATCATCCGGTCTGCTCCCTGCTTCCGTTTATTCCCTCCATAGAGCTGAAGTTATGTAGGTTACTATCCGTCGGGATTTCAAAATAAACTAGGTAGTCATAACAATTAAAGGATGAATTTCTCGCTGGATTTAAACTAATTCCGATTCCAAAATCAGAAATATTTATGATCCTGCAGGATTTTCCCAAAATCGGGGGTTTGGCACCTCTGCACAAAAATACATGCGTTTCTTTATCTTTTGAGTGCGTGCTTAATAGTGAAAACTCTATTTTATGGGCAGAAAAGGTTGCACATACATTCCACGATACTTTGTTTTAGTTTATGTCTCATGTCCTGACTCTTGTTGTCAACACGCCTCGTGACAGTCGGAAGATATATCTGAAGTTCTCTAATACCTGACGTAATCCCTGTTTTAATTCTCCTAATATAGGCTCATCCGCTTCAATAAATGCTTATTTTACAACCATCTTCAAATTGTTTCTTGTTTTTCCCCAATATATGAGATATTATAAATGGCGCGGACGTTTATAGTTGCAGCTTTTAATTGTTCAGCTGGTCTTATGACCAAGTTTGGTATTTTTTCATACAAATTATTAAATCACGTACTTTTCGTTTTCTTAATTCGCTCTGGCACAGAAAACCCTTTTCATAGTTTTTTATGAACCGTTTTATGGCACATCTCTAAGTTCCCACTCTTAGGTATTGCAACAGGAACACGGCAAATGAGACAAATGCTCCATCCTTTCACATACAAAAGACAATTTTTTTCTCCCAATCGGTATTAAGATGATATATTTTCCTTTGTTCGGCGCAATCATTTAATAATTAACTTAGACCATTTATTAATAAACTGTATCGACGTATCGCCTTTAAGTTACAACACAGAGTGACTCGTATTCTTGCAAGCGCAACATTTATACCGGTACGAACGAGGTTTTCTTTGATAAGTACTGCGCATTCTTTTGCCGCTGGCAGGGGGTTATTGCAATAAAAGAATGTGACGAGGGGGTTATATTCTGGCCTAATTGTGAGTCATTAAATTTTAGTTGTTTATTCATTTTCTTTTGTATTAGTTACCTACCTTCTAAATAAAAATCTGAGAATAGCTCTATATCGGATTTGTTAATTTCAGCTATATTGATTTCAATTATTTTGTAAGTAAACTTTGATTACTTGGTAATAAACAGCACTAAAACATCTTTCGTTTCTTCGAGGAATCGGACATTCAATATCAGAGATGGGCATAATTTTATTTATTTATAAATAAAAATACGAATTTATTCGTACTTCATATATTTGTGAATACGAATATAAATAAATTCGTATTCATAAGTGTGAATACGAATTTATTTTTATTCACATATATTAAATATAAAAATACAAATAAAATTTTATTCGCAAATTTTTCTGCGAATAAAAATAAATTCACAGAAAAAAATGTAAATAATCACAAAAAATATTTTACAAAAAATCAAGTGATTACAAAAAAAAAAATCACATTAAAATATACGAATAAAAATTTATTCACATTATAATTTGTGAATAAAAATCGCAAATAAGTCATGAATTTATTCGTATTAAGATGATATTACAAAAGTTGTTGAAGTTTTTTTTTTGTTTTTTTAAGGCGTTTAACGTCTAGGTTTTTAGCGCCTAGATTTTGCCACAGTTTGTCATCTGTGCCTCAAAAAAAAAAAAAAAAAAAAAAAAAAAAAAAAAAAAAAAAAAAAAAAAAAAAAAAAAAAAAAAAAAAAAAAAACGCCTTCAATAATTTTCGCAATATCATCTTAATATTTTTTTTGTAATCACTTAATTTGTTGTAAATATTCACATTTTTTGTGATTATTTACAACTTTTTCTGTGAATTTATTTTAATTCGCAGAAAAATTTGCGAATAAAATTTTATTTGTATTTTTATATTTAATATATGTGAATAAAAATAAATTCGTATTCACACTTATGAATACGAATTTATTTATATTCCTATTCACAAATATATGAAGTACGAATTTATTTATATTCGTATTCACAAATATATGAAGTACGAATAAATTCGTATTTTTATTTATAAATAAAATTATGCCCTTATCTGTTCAATATCCATTCCGTTTGCAGTAGTATTTAACATAGTTCAGGATAGAAAAAGTAGTAAAAACTAACCAATTTAAATTATTAAAAAATAATAATGGTACAAAGAAACACATGGCAAAATTTAAAACAAAGAACGTACAAATGATTATATTTAATACTTTAAATAATAATTTATGAGGTAAAATATTGACAGAAAAAACAAATTCAAAGTAAACTTGTTGTTTTTTTTTTGTTTTGTTTTTATTTCCTTGAAGCAAAAAAAACCATGAAAGGTACCCACGCATGAACATAATCGAAAGGTTGCATGGAGAATGAATATAACATTACAATAGTAACATTCCTCTGCAAAAGATGTGATTAGGTTACAATTTAAGACCTTGACCTCGCATATTTCATTCCCGAGATGGATAAGGTTCCGTCGCAAACGATGAAGTGACCAAGGACTCCTCTCACATTCAAAATAACAGCAAGTATTGGTTACATCATAGATCAATGCATGCTTCAAACAATTACAACCGATTATTTATTTGGAATCCCTAAGTAACATTGTGGTCCCTTTTAGAACCAACCATAGCATCCACTTGTAAAAAGGAGTACAAGAGTGTAAAATCAAGAATTATGTGTCTATTGGTCGTTTAACAACATTTTCACTTATAAAAGCTCTCTGGGTTCTTATGGATTATATGAACTTTGACTAAACGTTATTTGTTTATTTTAATTGTTAGGTCCCTTTATTAATAAGACCGATTTTTTGGGACATGTTATCTATATATTAACAGTCTCTTCTAACCAGGATGGTGGTGATGCCTTTCCTTTTCTCCAAAGAAAACCCAACAAGCCTTATACAAAGGGCCATCGGGCCTCCGACTAAAAGGTAAAAACAAATATAAGATATCCCTGATGATATAACGATTAACATATTGTTCATACGTATTAACATACGAATAAGGATACCAATATCACATAAAATTTGCATTTTTTCTTAGATTATTGGATCATTATTTTAAGCATGAAATACATTAATTACAAAAGAATTGGATAAAATCTATCCCTAATTAAATGATAAGATAAGGATGACGTTAGCGGCTTGACATTAGGAATAGCCCCATAAATAAATTGTATAACTGAAAAGATGAGCAATGTAGAATTTCTACACCTTACTCACGAATTGGCCCACGTCCTGAAGTCATCTAAGGTGTATGAATCATACTTCAATCTATCAACAAATTAGAACTAACACAATTATAACTACCTAGGTATAACACAAGACAGAAAGTGATGATATGTTCGAAATTATCATCTATAACAATACCTGAACAAGTAATTTTTGTTTATACTGTATTAAACTCTCTAATGCCTTCAATGTTTATTGATTCAAATCTATCGCTATCGTTTAGGATGGAGGTTCGAGATCATACTTTCTTGGTTGTTTTTAAAGCGTTTCAACATGAGTTCTATAAAGCCAAGGTTATAAATATATATCAGAATATTTTGTTTAAAAAGAAAAAAAAAAAAAAAAAAAAAAACTCAGGATGGCGGTTATCCGGGTGACTTTAAATTTTCACTCTGTCTCTGATTGCTTTCGACGTCAAAAATTTTAGTAAAATCCAACAAAAATCTTCTAAAGCGGAGTAACTAAAACACTTATCCTTGGTCCATACACTTATCCATGGTCACATAAAAATTATCTTGGTCTTCCTCCCTAACCTACATTTAGACCAGAAGAAGTCTGTCTAAGGGCATGCTGAAACGTTCGCAATATAGACTTCTGAAAATCTGGCGTTTTCTTTTAGCCACATCATAGCCACTCCTTGACTTCTTATCGCCTCAACGGCTATAACTATTTGCATCTCATTATACAAAAAAATACCTAAACAATAAACAAGGGCCAAGGAGGAAGCGAGTGGCCCTTTCAGGGACTAAACGCCTTTAATCACAAAACAAATACACTCTAACAAATACAGCTTCTGTAAATCAGTGAATTTGCATTCTAACGCTAACCGCGGAGGAACATATGTTACAAAGAAAGTATACTATGATAACATAATTAAAACTCAGCCTGATTCCTGTAGAAAGTGCATTCAAGTCTGACAAGTTACGCACTTGGCGATATTGATAACACTTATGCAATTGCATATAACGCAATCCAAACAAGGACGCACCTGTAAAATCTGTGGGTTCGAAGAGTACCATATTCCGAGAGGAACCCTCAGCCGGCTGCCGGCACACAGACTGTCGAATACTCTCTCCCCTCTCTGTGTGCAGCACTGCTCTACCCCACCCAGAGAACGCCTCTTTCTGTCCACACAGCATCATCCTCGCAAGGAATCAGAGTCAAACTTCGGGAAATTTAGGTCCACAATAACAACTGGAAACTAGTCCTATTCTCACAATTTTTGCGTTTGTTATTTACTCGCAAATCCATATCTTATAAAAAAGTATCTGTTCCTGGTAAAGCTTCTGAAAATTGACTTTGGAGATGTTTAAGAGGAGAAACACCTTTCCGTCAACTGAGCTCTTCTAAGATCAAATTAAAAAAACTAAAATGCACTAGTCTTTCTTGAAAGACGAAAATAGCAATTCAGAAATACGCTAAAATGATATTTTATCAAGAAAACCAAACAAAATGTTAAGGAGTATTTTATTACAATTTTCAATGAAAATTAGGGTAAAACTGAAGGAGGGCGTCCTCAGCACGATTTTTTTTTCTTTTCAAATTTTGCAGTATAACGTATTTTGATGCACTGAACACGAATCCGTTAAAAAAAAGTTGCTCTCAACTAGACAAAGTTGCTCTCACTTAAGCACTAAGGCCTATTACGCACGGTCGACTAGTCCGACCGAGTCGCAGGCGACTCTGAGATACATTAGTTTTAATGGGAACTTATGCACTTGGTCGCCAGTCGCCCCGAAGTTAATTTTGAAGTGAAATCATCTTTATAATCGGAAACTCTTTCCGATACGGAATACGTAACAGGAAAATAAGGACGAGGAAAACGGCCTCCATTTGTATGCTATGAGGATAGATAGATAGATATGGAGTTTGGCGCTCAACAACTAGGTTATTTGCGCCTTCCAATATGTTGGTTCGAAAAGGTTTGGGTTCTTTTATAAATATTTGCTTTAGGTATTTAATTAAATTTTGAGACGTCTGTGAGTTAGTGGGATAGGTGTAGTTCTTTGCCTATGTGTAATAGTGTTATGCTTTGTTTAGTTACAAATTGTTAAAAATAATTAGTTACAGATTATATAATTTATTAGTTAAAGACCATTACAGTCATTATCTTAAAATCCAATATGGCAATTATAATTTAAACCAAGACTATTATAATATAAATTAAGACTATGGCAATTATAATTTAAATTAAGAGAATTTAATTAATGCTGCTATTTACGTAATTAAATGCTGCTATGAGGTGCAGCAGTGTCTCGTGGGGATTCTGCAGATCCCAGAGGTGCAAAAGATCCAGGACAGCAACCGGGTCCACCGGCTAACACTCGAGAAAAACTATTTGAGGCCGCCGACATTAGTGATTGATGAGTTTTTCATAGTAATAAAATTTATCAAATTTCTTACTGGATGTCAGGGAAAATTAGAATCTGAGGCATAACAACGAAGTAGAATCTGCGACCCTTTATTGTATAATTTTAATAAATTTGTAGGCCCGATTGTCCCCTGTGATAAGGCGCGAAAAGGCTGGAAATACGTGCTAGATAATGACTTTAAAATATAAATAAATAATAATTAGGAGATCTCTGAAAATATTACTACTCATAAACTGATCGATTAACATTCTTTATGTTTCTTCAGGAGCGGTTCTTAATAAAGGAGCAAAATTCTTCGGTCAATTTTTTTTTTGCAACTCCACATTGACTTCAGATTTGAAACCCGCTGAAAATTCTTTCAGGAAGTATTTTGCTTAAGCCCCACGATTTCTCAGGTATTTAAAAATATGCAGATCAAAAACCAATTATAGGTATTATTTAAGAAAAAAAATCTAAGCACAAGATTAATTGGGCAAAATATGAACTTTGTGAACGATATCGTCATGTACAATGCAATCATTAACTAAAACGGAAATTAACACTCTCGTCATCTATCTATAAATAACCATGTTAAATTATACCAGTAAAACAACTCGGAAGAAACAGGTCGCTTATGGATTACACTTTTGATAAGTACCAAAACAGAGTTCAGTGAAATAAGCAAGCAATCCTGAAAGAAAGATATTACGCTAAACCGCAAACCATAGCTGTAATGCGGGTTAGTATAACATTTCCTCCGACTGTTTAATGCACTCATTGGAGCAAGGATAAGCTGTTCAATAGATGAAAAATGAACTAAAGCGAAAAGTAGGTGCTTATATTTCACGTTTTCCATCCTCATACCAAGATATATCCTTAAATCCTAATCATTTTGAGGAATACAAAGAACATTCACTAATAAAACCTCAGGCCCCACAAAAACTCAATAAAAAAATTACGATATATATGGCGTAAATCAAAAATGGTACTTCATTTTTCTTTTTCTTTTGTAGCAGTTTTATTATCTTTTTGTCCAACATGTTTCGTGGCGTTAATGCCACCTCCTCAGGGGCCATCCCCGCGTGTGGTCAGCTCTCCACTCACATATATCCAAAAAAGTGAATATACTTGAAGGGTCAGAAACTCGTGGAACAGAGTATAAATATTGTGCATGATGTTCATACTATGATCGTGCATGTGCAAATTTTGAGCCATACAATTTGTCAATAATTTGTATATATATGTATGTATGTGGGTGTGTTGGGATGTAATATAGACAGTATATATTATAGATTCTTCACCATAGAGCACGCGAGGGAGATAGAGTGGTCAGTAATATGCACCGGCCGCCTGCTTATCCCTTTCACAGATACCCATTATTAAATTAATTCAAGGTTGGGTAGGCCTAGGGGCGGTCAGCAAGAACGAATCCAACCCCCAATCAAAGACACTATAAAATAAAATCTTTAGTAAGCTCAAGTTTTGAACTCAGGTCTTTAAGCATATTAGTCGAGTGCTCTACGCAAGAAACCTCGCCCCATGGCAAAAGAAAATACTTTATTAAGGAAAGAAAGGATTTTGTTAATCAGCAGAATGCTGCATGGTGCATTAGAAGGAAGGGTTTAACAAAAAACCCTCAGTCCAGACCCAAGAAGCTGCAATTTAGCAACAAAACTCACTACATAATATACATCATATATAACTAGATGAAGTTCTTCAAGACTAGAGGATACAAATTATTGGCCAGACAGATTTTCATATTGCTCACAATCCAAGTAGCAGAGAAGGATCACAATTAGATGATGTACTTAATCAGGTTAGTAAACAAAGAAATAACAAAAAGTCAATCTGAAACTTAAGGTATGTAAAACATTTTAAATTAATCCTTCTGATGGTTCATTTCGGTTTGTTAAAAAAATACAGTGATTTAATAAGTTATTTTTCTTAGTAATAATATTTTATAGCTTAGTGGGACCATGTGTGATTATAATTTTTTTTTAAGTTTCAAGCAGACAAACTTTCTGATGGACTCTCGAACTCTAATTGGATGCGAAAGGACATCTTGGTGCTCTGCTGCATTTGCATTAAATTATCAAAATCATTTTTTTACTGTGAATTGACTCCCATGACTATTAGAGCCAATCAAATGTCTGAACCCTCGAAAACTGTGAAGTTACAAGTTTGCCTGACCAAAATAGTAGCTTCATAGACTAATGACAGTAATGAGAACTGATGGATTGTAACAGAGGAGTGACTTTACAAAATAAATTAATAAAAAGAGAAAATTGAAACATTCAAGAGAAGGTCATGTGTGGAAAGAATAATTAACACACACACACACACACATATGTATACACACACACACACACATATGTATACATTACTCAATTAATAACTGGACATGAAATCATAATTATATAAAAGACCCATCAAAAATTAGACTTGCCCATGCGACAATAGAACGCCACAAACAACACAGCACCTTATATAAAACTGTGATTTTCTTTCAGACGATAGAAAACCCATTTAAAAAAGAAGAAATTGAATAAAGTTGGTATGTAGTGCCAAATTAAAAAAATAATTTTTGAATAGATATATCAAATATTTCCTACTTGTATTGAAAGATATAACATCAAAAAGCTGAAACATACAAGAATGGGAGATATATGCAGCAGGTGCTTTTATTTTCATTTTTTATTCACACGTTAAATTTGCCATACTTCAGTATGTGAACATGACACCAGAAGAAAATTTACAGATAAAATTTTATTTCAGTGAACAAATCAAGCTAATAACAGACGAGATTGTAAAGAATCAATGTATCAAATCTCCATTCGATCAGACCATTTAGTGCAAGAAAAATAAATACAAATATTACTAAAACCATCAATGTTTTTATTATCTAGTCATGCTATATTAATTTCAAGTTCAGCCCACATGATTCAAGTGAATGTGCTCCATACTCAACATACCACTACATAAAACTACGCCCTTGAATGTTGTGAATTCCTTACCTGTTTTATATCAACAATGATTTAGAAAGTTAGACGTACTTACGTAGTTTCTAACACACACAAAAAAAGTTTTTTTCTAGTTTAGAAGATGTAATCTGAAGAGCAATGCTGCAGGAAAATATAAGTATTACATTTTAAGGATTTATAATGTGACTTTTTATATCACATATAAAAACATATTTAGTTAGGGTATGTGGAAGATTAGCCCCATGGCTGTTTTTATTTTTGGAATACGTGACCAGAAACAGTTATAAGCTTCTGATGAGGCACCAGATAGGGTGTGAAACATGTAGAGCTACAATACACCTTTTGGGGCAGATTTAATTATGTTCTTAATTACTATTCTTCAAATTTTTGATGTAATTAGATAATTTACATTTCTCAAGCTCTAAATACAATAATAAAGAATTCGAATAAAATAAAATATTGAAATAAGCACACATTTAAGTAATTATTCGTTAAAGACTAGAACATTTATTTATTTCTCTCTTTCTCTCTCTTTCCCCTTCCTCTTCCACCCAATCTCCCGTAGCCCCTTACAATCTTTTTACGTCATTCATAGAGGATAGTTTTATAATGCCCAAGGAAATTCTGTATGCTATGTCCAGGGAAAATGGGGGCGAGGTTAGCTCAGTGGTAGAGCACTCGACTAATGAACTGGAGGACCAGGTTCAAAACCCGAGCGCGCACTAAAGATTTTTTCTTCTAGTGCTGCCGTTCGAGGGTTGGATTTGGGGTCCTAGATCGCCCCTAGGCTCACCCAGCCTTTAATTAATTTAATTAATAATGGGTACCTTGGGTGCTAATGACTCTAGCAGTCGAGGGGAAAATCAGGCGGCCGGAGCATAGTATTGACCACACTATCTCCCTAGTGTGCCGTATAGTCAAGAATCAGATACCTCTACAGTATCTGCCCCTCTGGGCCCTTGTGGCCTGTTACGGGACTGATTTTTTTTTTTTTTATGTCCAGGGAAAATATTGTATGGTGGCCATGATATGTTGATAAATATTTTCTGATACAAATAAGAAAATAAGATATTTATGTGAGTATTGGAATGCTCAGCACAAAGATATAAAATATCCTGTATAAAAGGAAAAATACATTTATGTTACACTCATGATGATGATGATGATGAGAACATTGTCTCATATTCACATTTAAGTAAATTTCATTCATATGTTTAGGCTGAAAACTAATTAAATAAATCCCACTAGGGGCAGTGGCTTTTCTTGGGAAAAAAAAAGAAAAGGCATCAGCCATATCCTGGCTAGAAAAGGGTGGTAACCTATAGACAACCCATCCTAAAATTCTTAGTTAATAATAAATGGACGTTAAAATTTAAATAAAATAAAAAATTAAATAAATATTTACTGTACTTAATTATTATTTTAAGAAAAGAGCCACAATAGAATTCAACGCATAGGACACTAAAATCTACATAGTATAAGTCTAAAAATTAAATATCAGGATTTTGGAAGAGAAAGGGTGAATTACGAATTCCGGATGTTGGTAAATCGAACTCAAAGTTCTAGAAGTGCTTCAGGATAGCAAAGGCCAATATTTACTCTATGGAATGCTGATTCATAAACCTGATTGAAAAAGTATGCAATTGAAATTCAATGTTTTAATTATAATTTTTACAAGTGATTTATGGATAACAAACTGCTAGGAGGGGAGTTTCTTGAAATCAACATTGAACTTTTCATACATGATGGTATGATTATGATGTTATTCACTTTAACTTCAAACTTTAAAAGAACTAAAAGGGAAACAGAGAAACAAGGCGAAGCGTCGTGTTACCTACATCTTTCTGCCTCAGAATATATAATTTTAAAAAAAAGTTGATTTGAAGAAATATAGCATATGGACTGATCAACAAATAAATAATAAATACTTTAAAATTCCATTGAACCGAACCTAGTAAGTTAATTCTAGTAATCTAATGGGTATTTATAATCCATTGAGAAAGTTTCAAAATTTGATTTCCTTTAACAATAATAAAATCTGGCCAACGGCCATAGCCACGTTGAATACATCGGTTCCCCGAAGTTAAGTTCCGGTAGATCACCGAAGTTAAGCAACGTCGGGCGTGGCCAGTACCTGAATGGGTGACCGACCATGTGCTGTTGGCATTATTAAGGGGTGGCAACCAGTAGATAGCCCAGCGCTAATGGCCAAGTTGTAGATACGCCGTCAAAAAAAATAGATAAATCTGAAATAAATGAGTGGTCTAAAAATTAAAACGTAAGTTTATTCAGCGCTATCAGCCTTTAATTGATATGTAATAAACTTTGCTGTTATCAACATTTTCATCAAAATATCAGTATTTTCTTATAGATCTCTTATTTTTTCACTTTTACATCAATGGATTAACTGTACTCATTCAAAAAACGGTGGGACATCAGTTACCAATTTTCCACATTCGTTGGGGTACGAAAATAAGACAGTTCTTACTATTATTTAAAATCTCTCATTACCTTATATATATATATATATATACACACACACACACACACACACAAAACACATAAGCACCCAAATACATTATGCTAAAATTATTATTAGGCTATAAACAGAATAATAGTCAATTATGTTATGCTTATATTTTACAAAATAAGATACGTGAATAAGGTCTTGGGTTTGATTCCCCATAAGGTAAGGCAAGTTCCATAAAAGATAGTGTATCCCAAAAATATGTGTAATGTATAAGTGGATAATAATTGACGTTTGTACAATATGGGTACTCATACAAAGAGAATTTCATTATTTTAGAAAATTGTCAAGTCTCATGCGTATAAGTATGAAATAAGAGGAACTAAAAAACAAAAACAAGAAAAAAAAAAACATTTAACAGGTTGTGGGGAACAGATTATGCGCCATCAAGCATTAACCATTCGAGTTTGATACAAATAAATAGGACCATCTCATAAGACACAAAATGCTCCCACATCTGGAATATGATTTTTTAATGACAGTTATGTACTAATAATTGTCTATAACTGAATGTATGTATACTTAAATTTCACAGAAACAAAGGTGCAGCAAGGGAGGTTATACATAACCTTCACTTCAATTTTTAGACAAGTAATTTCCCTCAAAATTGTTACTGTTAAATAACAATAACAAATGTAGCCATATAACAGACAATAGACCATATTATATACTTTTGTTTTCTATTTTTACTTGAAACAATATACTTTTCTCTATACTGACACTTCAAAAAGCTAAATCTAATTACCCACAACTATAATTTCACACAATGTCAGTAACAGTAACAACACTTCTAAATAGAATGCTTAAATACATCTCCATAAGTAGTATTTTGGCATCAAAGAAGACAACTAATGCACTAATATTCCAACAAGTCAAAATAAGTAATAGCTTTTTTCCTTAAACTGAAATTTCTCTAAAAACTCCTTTCCTTCATAACAGCTTTCGAATAATGCTAAAATAGCAGACTTGAATAAATGCACTTCTCTACATCTCAGCTTCTTAAGTTGATAAGCAATATATTAAACACAAAAGTATAAATGAAATAAGGTAATCATGTATGAAAATTAGACTTTTTAAAAGTTCTGAAAGAAGAAAAAAAAATTAAAAAACAACAGAGATTCATCCATTAATTTATTTTCAGAAACAATACTCCCTGAATTCAGAGCATTGGCCAGCTTTTCATCAACCCACCTTATGTAAACCCAGTCAATATCAAAATAATTAAAGCCATTTTTTTATTTAACAAAGACAATAATATAAGGGGCAATTACTACATTTAAATCCAAAATTGTCACTAACAAATCAGAAGGGGACTTTCTTGGTAGTCTTAGAACAAAAGAAAGCATGAAATGCTACAGTATTGACACTTTTACTACAGATGATAAAAAATATCAGAGGTTTAATTTACTCCTATGATTCTTATGGTGAACATCTGAAATGAAATAACATACGAAACAAACGATTAAAAAAAAAGAAGGTAGAGTTTAGGTTTTCTTTAAATTGGGAAAGACGGAGCTTTTGACAAGTCCCAAGATGTCTTTAGGCAAGAGGAGGATTCAGCCCAAAGTCTAATCACTTATATTTTACATCAAAATTATCAAATAACACTGAACGATCCAATAATACGAGGGTTAAATTCATTTATTCAAGGTAAGCAAGAAATAGCGAAGGAAACGTCGGATAAGTATAACATCGACAATTGAACACTCTTTGATTTTATTTATTTATGTTTCCCCCATTAAATAGCGGAAATTCACAATGCTATTCATCTTATTTACCTGCAGATTTCGGAGAGCTCACATTTGCCTCCTGTCTTTCAGCCATTTTTGCACAACACCACGGAGCAACACTACTGGACTGGAAAGGTTACGAGACCTTATATTACTAACATTATTAAAGTTTATTTTGGGGAAAATCTGAAATTATGAAAATATGGAAGAATATAACAAAAAACATAGAGTGGGATTGTAAATTATTTATTTTAAAGACTGATCATTTTGAAAAAAATATTTGAATTTGTATCAGCTGATCGTGAAGATAGACATACCAAGAATTGTGGGTAACCGGCATCACTAAAAACCTCCAGGAATGTTTCAAACGTTTCAATTTCTAAAGAGTGAGAGTGGAAGAGCTAGGGAGAGTCGTCCTCCTTTTGTAGCAAATACAATTAATACTGCCTTGTTACCTTCAAAATGTCCGATAATACAGTTGTTATTATCGATGCTGTGAGAACTCCAATAGGTCAAGTTCTAATTAAGTACACTATGTTTTATTTTGATTAAAGAAATTGTATTTGTATTTTCATTGCTTAATTTTGTGTAGGTTCCTTCTGTGGATCTCTCTCATCATTAACATCTGTTGAGCTGGGGACTTATGTATTTAGACAACTTCTTCAGAGAACTAAGTTGGAGCCCTCTGATGTATCTGAAGTGATTATGGGACAGGTAAATCTTCTAGTTATGTCAAATTAATTATCTATATTACATTAATCTCAACTCAATTTCGTTTAATTAAATGAGTTGATATTGTTATTTTACTATTCCTTCATTGTTATTATACTCCTTTCAAAATGTCGGTGACATTACAGCCCGTTTTAGTGTGACTGCCATCCCATTTCATCTTTGAGGGTCTTCCTTCATTTAAGATCTAATAATTAAAAAATGCAGATTTAGGTAGTATTTATAATATATTTTTCCTCCTGTCTAAGTATATATGCAATAATTTCAAGCTATCTACGTTCCGCTCAAGAAATGTTGCCTAGAAAGTTGTTGATTACTACCCTATTAATAATTACAAGTGTGTAAATTCATTTTTTTTTTTTTTTTTTTTTTTTTTTTTTTTTTTGTAAATAGACATTCAATAAACTAGCATTAAACATGTTTAATGACACTGAAGAAGAATTTTGAGCTGAATTTTGCCTTTGAGAATTAGGCTCATTAGGTAGAGAAAGCTGAAAACCAAGATACTTATCTGTCTGGAAGTAATGAAACAATTATTTCATTTTCTTTTTCAGTAGAAAAGTCGTTCAATTTTAAACAATTTTATTTTTTAAATTAAAATTAATAATTAAATGTAATATATCTTTTTTTTAGTTTTGTCACATTTCCTCCTGTAGTTGTTGTGGCACTCTTATTGCTAGTTAAATAAAAATGTTCGACTATTTAAGGAATTTAATTTTCTCTCGACAAAGAGTTTATTTAAAAATATGCGTAATATAAAAAAATGTATAAACTATTTGGATGCAAGCATATTTTATTAGCATTCCAGCTACATTAGTGGAACATATTTGCGTTCATTTTATACAAGAATTACATTAGGTATAACATACAAATTTGCTTTATAAACCTCAGTTATTTATGCCTCCTGAATTTTTTTTTTTTTTTTTTTTTTTTTTTTTTTTTTTTTATAAGCGCATCGACGTCTGGGCCATTAGGACCTTTAAATGTATTTTTTTAAGTTATGATTTATTAAGTGATTCATAAGCCTTTTGTATTGGTAATACTTCAGTATTGTGAATAAGGATATTTATCCAATTTATTTATAATTTATGTATAAATGTGTGATTCAGCATCCTTGACATTTTTTTTAGAAATTCAGTACCCTCTTATTGACGTTCAGAATACCAGAGGACCTTCAGTCTATCTTTGCTCAGATAAAAACAAGTTCTGAAAAAGTTTGGTATTTTTTTTAGTTGACCTTGTGTTCTTCTATTTTATTTTCTGAATCATTATTATACATTTTATCTTATAGTAATTTTAGTTTGATCAAAAGACAGCATGTTATTAAGAGAACTCATCAATACTTTGTTTTAGGAATCAAATGCATGAAGTTGAATTGGCAACTAAACTTGTATTATAATGGAATATATAGATTTATATATTTTTATAATGTTGAATTAATACTTGCTTAACTCGTTAATTGCGATGCATGCCCCCGGGGGCATGCATCGCAGTTACCGTTAAGTATTGCAAAACAGCAGCCGCACTTAACGTGTTAAAAGGAAGAATATTGTGTAATAGTATATTTAGTGCAAAAAATAAAAAAACAAAACAAAAAAAAACAGGTTTATACAAAAAAAAAGTTTCTTTTTTTTTAGTAATAAATTACCTTGTCACTTTAGAAATACATTATCAATTACTAAAAGAAATAATTTGTTCTATGCTGTTCAAAATTGCAAAAATGTAATATGTGTTTTAATAATATTGAGATACAAAAATTAATCAATGATAATGCACCCACATCTATTTAGTAATGAAGATTTTCTTATTAATGTATTTTTCATTAAAATTCATTTTTTGAATAAATAATGAACTGAAAGACAATGAAACAAAAACTATAAAAGAATGGTTTTAGATTACGCTCCTCTTTATGTCCCACATAAATTTCTTATCTTTTTTTCTTATGTGAATAATAAATTAAGGAAACATTGTTGAACAATGAAGTTACAAGTATGATCATTCCTAACCATGACTGCGTAGTAGGGCAATGCATAATTCATATTAAAAAAACAAAAACAAGAATTATTGGTAATTGTGAAGTTTAGGGGCCTCTTCACTGATTTTTCTTTACTGGTTGTTCTATAAGGTATTTTGATGCACTAAACATGAATCTGTTAAAAAAAATTTCGCTTTCAACTAGGAAAAAAGTTATTATGCACTAAAGTTAACTGTTTGTTGGTTAGGAAAGCTAGTGTAAACAAAAGTATTTGTAAACATGCGCATGCGCAGGGATGTAAATTTAGGGAACAAAGAATTATAAAAAAATTCTTAATAATAATAATAAATAAATTATTTATTGAAGATTATTTGTAAATTGGGGCCTCTTCACCCGTCGTAACCTGTCGCTTATGGGCATACGTGCTATTGCGTTTCCGCTCATTCAAGAAGATATCTGAACTCTAGGCAATCCAACTCGCTAAAATTAATAAAATTCTATTAAGTTTAGCAAGTTGGAATGACTAGAGTTTTGATATCTTTTTGAGGGAGCGAAGTGAGCGGAAACGCTTAGTACATATGCTCATAATGTGAAATAAATATAAAATATAAATGCTTCATTCTTCTTGAGCCTAGACATCTTCTAATCTTTCATTTTCGACAGAGAAATGAAAGATTATTTCTATTTAACTCTAATTTCTCGCCACATTTTCCAGAATGGTTAGAAGCTTATTAACGACTCCAAAATTTAATAATTATTCTCTTTTGTGAATAATTGCTATAAATTCGTGCAAAATCATTATTATCATCATTAAGCAAACTTATCTGACTTTTCCCAATTATCATAGCGCACTAATTATAAATACATTAACTAATTGTTAAGGGATTTCTTTTATATAATACTTTTCAACAGGGAAACAAAGAAAAATGTGAAGAATGTATCATTATTTAAAAAAATGATTCTGAACAAATAACTGGTGGTAAATTTAAATTAGACTTACGGACTTATGTATATCCACGCATGCGCATGTTTACAAATATAGTTGTTTACGCTAGCTTTCTTAACCTGCATAATAGCAGAACTTATAACTTATTTCCTAGTTGAGAGCGACTTTTTTTTTTTTTTTTTTTTTTTTTTCAACGGATTCGTGTTTAGTGCATCAAAATAACTCACAGGACGAACAGTAAAACAATTCGTAAGGAGGCCCCTTAACTTCACAATTACCGAATTATTTAATCTATACAATTTGCCAACTTATAGATTCATTTTTGAGTTAATATTATTGTTAATTCTTGAGAAAATGCTTCTTTTCTAAATTTTTCATGATATTCTAGTGTATTTGTGTTCTCATAGATAGAGTTCTCATAGATACTGTCAGGTGTCATCATTGTTATTCTGACTTCTAATATTTTAAAAATAGATTTTCTAAAAGATTTTAAGATTCTTATTATTTTAAAAATATGCACATATTTTGAAGAGATAGGAATCTTCTCCTTACAATACTCACCGGAAGGAATTAGTATTAGTATGAAGCAGAAGATTCATATTTCTTTAGAAGGATTTGCCTTTTCCTGAGTACTTGATACTTATTGAACTCTAAATAGAGCCTAAGCTTTTATATTGCTTATTCTGTGTTAAAATTCGACCCTATCAGTTATTAGTATGAATTCTTATTTTATAGTCTGGTAAAAACTGTAAGCATCATTTGGCATGCTGCATTATATTTAGAGCGTCTTCCCTCCTTTTTTGCACACACAAATATACAAATTTTCACAAAAAGTTTTTGTAAACAAAATATTTTTTTTCAAGTAATCCAGGATAAATGTAAAAATAATTGTAACATTTTTCACACTACTAGCGCATTTTCTCTCTCCGTCCATAGGGAGGTAACCCGCTAATGACGCCGATCCAATGAAGCAGCCCAGAAGTCCTGACTAGAAAATTACACATTTTAGACCATACTGACTCAAAAATGGTTTGAATTTTATGAAATTTGGTACAAAAAAAATTGTTGTTTAATTTGAAAAGTCATGTTCAATATTTAAATTTTGGTTATGTTTGTAGTTAAGGAAGTATTAGAAAAACAAACATTTTATTAACTTACATGAGTAGTTTTGGGGTTTTCTTATATTTTTTTAAATAAGTAGAAATAGGTTAAGAAATTGTGCTGAGTTTAAGGCATCTATTGAAAAGCTTAATAAATGTTCTACTTAAGCTCCGTTTCCATTACTACAAATCTACCTTGCAACATGTCGCCGCAACAAGTCACAGAATGGAAACACTTTGCAACAAGTCGCTGTGACAATAAATGTCGCAGTCGTACGTGCGAGAATACATGTTGCCGAGACTCGTTCCTAAAGCTCCGTTTCCATTACTACAAATCTACCTTGCAACATGTCGCGCGACATGTCACCGCAACAAGTCGCAGAATGGAAACACTTTGCAACATGTCGCACCGGCCGGCTTGTGCAACAAAACATGTCTCCACGACTTTTTGCCTAGTAGCCCAGTCAAACATTGTCCTTAATTTTTTTTTTTTACGGCACATCAACAAATCTTGGCTATTAGGGCCGACATCCACGGTACAGCCAGGAATTTTCTACGCGAGCCCTGAGATGAGAAAATATCTGGCGCCGGTGGGGATCGAAGCCACCATCTCCCGCTTATGAATCTAGCACACTAGCCACTAGACCACGGGGGCCCCCATTGCCCTTAATATTGCTATAATTATTTTCATTTTTATTACGAAATGTCCAACCTATTTTGCCAACTTCTTTACATATTAGTTTCAGTCTATTAGCTATCAAAGGGTGGTAATGGAAAGTACTTTGTAAGATAATATTTGTTTAAAAGTAAATTAATTTAGAGGAACGATAAATGTTTATTATTGTACAAAATTTGATTTTGAGAGTTATAAATTTTTTTTTGCATAGAAAAACCCCTGAAGAGGTGCAAACAAAGGCACGAAACATGTCGGGCAAAATAGAGAAAATAAAGTAGTTGCACAAAAACGAATGGTGTTCTGTTTTATCGACCCTCTGCCATAAAACAAAAAAGAACAAGAAAAAAATATATATTGGGTCATATTCAGAAGAAATAATATATATGTATATATTGTGGTGTTTTGGTTTCGACAAGAAAAAGAAAATTAATTATATTTAAAAGTTATTATAGAAAATGTTGACTTGAAATGTTTTTATTATATTTTCATTATATCTCAGGGTTCATTTAATATTACCAAACTCACCACATATGGATTTATGAATAATTAAATTAATAATTGAATAATTAAATTAATATAATAAATTTCCTGTAAGAAAGTACGTCACGCAGGAGCTGCATAACTAAGCACTTTCCTCAGAATTTGGGTAGTGTAGATTGCTTTCCAGAACAATTTGCTTAAAATATCCTACATAAATAAAATAAAAACATGAATAGTTCTCTTTTAAATTTGTAATGAGTAACTGATCAATTAATAATTTGCTTCCAGAGTTATGTTTACACATGGTACCTATTACACTACGTAATAAATACAAAAAACCTCATATTATCGTATTTTGATCTAACGCAGGAACAGGATACAGTCACTCTAGTGGTAGAAAGCGCTCCTTGCGGCGGCTTTGTGAACCTACGTCTGACAGGCTTTTCTATTGAAATATATTACAAATTAAACCCCCGCTTTCCGATTGACCGATTCAGCTCATTTTTACAACACTTCTTTCTCATGAGTTACCCAAGACGTATACCGCGTTTCGTTACAATACAGCAGAAATTTCGACCGGTATGAGTATATTAAGAATTTGGGTCAAGAGTAAACCCCCCCTTCTAATGAACCGATTTAGTTTATTTTTACAACACATATTTATCTGTAGATTACCACTACGAATACCGAGTTTCGTCGAAATATACCAAAAATCACGGCTGGTAGTGGCGAATTGGTATTGTGGGTCCGGAGTAAACCCCCCCTTCTAATGAACCGATTTAGTTCATTTTTATATCTTACTTTTCTCTCTATATTACCACTACGAATACCAAGTTTTGTTGAAATATAACAAATATTACGGCTGACATAGTCAAATTAATGTTTTGGGTTCGGGGTAAACCCCCCCTTCCGGTGGACCAACTTTGGTGGTTAACGAACTCGTTCAATCGTTTGCTAATTGAATGCTATATACCAAGTTTCGTGACGAAAAAACAAAAACTCTGGCCGCTATCGTGTTAACAGACACATATATATATGCATATATATATATATATATATATATATATATATATATATATATATATATATAGATATATATATAGATATATATATATATAGATATATATAAATTTTAACGGGGGTCATTTTCGGTGTCTACTAGGTAGGATCGATAAAGATTTGAAGAAATTTTTCAAAAATTCCGTCATGAGTCCAACCACAATAGCTACTTTCCTTCGGAGGAAAGTGCTAAAAAGCATGATAAATATTAAATTAGAACCACTTCTTACCATCTGTCCTTTTATGTGTTGAGACCATATTAAATACCAGGAGAAAGGTTCATAGTAAATAAAATAGAGTTGGAAACAAATGACTTATATTGAAATAAAAATATAATTTATGATTTGGCATGGCTGTGATGTAAAAAAGAATATAAAAAAGAAAAGTTGCTTGACTCACATAATTGTATCAATGTTGGGGCATTAAAGAAAAATTAGCACATAATTAAAATATTAACTTATACATTAAAATATAAATATTGGCCATTATTGAATTTTTTGCTAGCTTTTGAATTTAATTGAGTATTGGCAGTTATTGAGGTATACTCAGCTTATGATGCGGATTGTGTTCTGGAAGCGAAGAGGCAGACTGGTAGTAGTTGTGGGGAATGATGGTCGGCTGCTAGATCGTAGAGTGGTGATTGGCCATCAAGTGAAGATGAAGTGAGAGCTTGGTGTCGGCCGACCAGCTGGTTCTGCAATGAGTGTGCTCTGGCCCTTCGCTGGCGCTGGAATGAGCTCGAGTGGTGGGGGAAGGCCCTTTTTATAGGCGTTACTCCCACCATGCCAAGGGCGTTTCGCTTCAGCTATCGCCACTTGGATGTTCAAAGGGCATTTTTTGGAAGCACCTCTATTCGTATCTTCCTGGGAAACTTGTATCCCTCTATGCCTTATCGCTCCTAGCCGAGACATTTGGACTCTTCTTTTATTTCACACTGTCTTTAAAAAAAAAAAAAAAAATACTGCCAAGCTAAGCACTGCCAATTGCTATCCCTTTTATTACTCTTTTATTTATTTAATTGGTTGACAAAAGATAATATTTGTGATGGACTTATGGAATATAACTTAGCCTGTATTTTGAATAGGAATGCTACGCTTTGCTATGCCAGAAACTGACTCTTTCTAGAGCCCCCCTTTTAGATCATTACACTATATATATATAGAATGGTATTTGTAGTCGTAATCTACAGAGGAAAATAGACTGTAAACTTCATTGGTTCATTAGAAGGGGTGGGGGGTTACTCCGGACCCACATTGCCAATTCGCAACTACCAGCCGTAATTTTGGTTATATTTCAACAAAACTCAGTATTCGTAGTGGTAATCTAAAGAGAAAAATAGGCTGTAAAAATAAACTAAATTGGTTCATTAGGAGGGGGTTTACTCTGGACCCAAATTAGTAATATAATCATACCAGCCGTAATTTCTGCTTTTTTGTAACAAATGTGGTATCTGATTAGAAATAAGTGTTGTAAAAATGAACTGAATTGGTCTATCGAAAAGAATGGTTTACTTTGTACAATGTTTCTATAGAATTACCCCGCTAGACGTAGGTTCGCAAAGCTGCTGCTAGGAGAACTTCCTACCATTGGGGGACTGTATCCCATTCCTGTGTAAGATCAAAATGTAAAAGAGTACATGGAAACTATTCATGTAATTACTTTATTTATGTAGGTTATTTAAAGCATATTATTCAGGAATGCAGTCTACACTGCCCAAAATCAGAGGAAAATGCTTAGTTATGCAGCTCCTGCCCGACGGATTAATTTTAATAGCATCATGTACAGTTTGTACTCCTTTTTCCTTGGCCCCTTTCACGAGACTCTCACCCAAATCTTTTTTAAAAAATAAAACACTTATCACTGGATATTGTGAAACAATCGGAAACGAAAATAACTGTACTTTGCGTCTTTGCTGAGAGACAAATGACACGACTATGACAGTAGCAGTGAACGAACTGAGTAACTGAGGAGAACCGTTAAGCACAAAGGCAAGAAGACTTGCGCTTGGCGCCTATCCCCTCAAATCTGGAGACCCGGACTAAATACGCTAAACGTCCAGGCGCTGAAGATTAATTCATTCACTAAAAGAGTAAGTTGCATTGATTCATTTACTACTTTTTGCCTTTTTTTTTTTTACAAAAATTACAGTGTTCTCCCATCTTTCAACACTCTTTTGCGTGGAAACTTCGCGATGTACGTAAATATGTTTGGGGCCATAAATTGTAGGTAATTGTGTCCTTTTTATTTTACTTCCGATTTACTTTTTGCGTAAATAACTTCCTTTGCTAGTTATAAGCTGAAAACAACTAAAAAACATTTTTTTTTTATGATTTCTCATACTTGCTGAGCACAATTTTGGCGGAGAACTTCTGATTTTTATTCAGAACCCCCAAAAAACATAGAATAAGCCAATCAAAACAATTACACCAAAACTTTCTGCTTGAAACCACCGTTTGACTGGGCTATGTGGACCACACGCATGCGCAAAAAACCGTTTACACATACAACCCTGTCTAGCGGAGTAGGGCATTATTCAATACATTTTTTATTCAATAATCATTCAAATAAATTTTTATTTATTAAGAATTTATTCATTCAATAAATTATTCGTCTACTGATTTATTTTTATTCAACCAATAATGGGGTTGGCTCGTTATTCAATACATTTTTATTGAATAAGCATTTATTCAGTTATTCATTGACTGATTTTTAAAAATTTAATGAATAATTAACTATTTTGCATTCTTCATTCATTTTTTTAATACATTTAAAATATTATGGTTCATGTATTTATTTAATTTTTAATGTCCATTTATTGTTAACTACAAATTTTAGGACGGGTTATCTATTGGTTACTTAAGTTCAAAAAACAATATCACTTAAATAAAGAATTTTCATTAAAAGTAAGAAAAAGTTCAATGGACTTAGTATTTTTTTCAGAAAAATGTGAAAAAAATCTCTTGTATTTAACAAACAATTGCAGTCAAATAAATCAATTTCATTCAAAAAATGTTTCACTCGAATAAATAACTGTATTCAATAAAAATTTTCATCGTCATTCAATGAATAGTGACAGAATAATTATTGAAAAAGTATTCATTATTCTGAATGATTTTTGCCCTGACTGCTATCTAGTGTCTACAGAACCTAACCTAAAACGTGTCTAATCTTCACATATTATTAACATATGTTAACCTCGTTCCTCCATCAAATACTTCTGCGACATGTCGCCGAGACTTTTTCCCTGCAACATGTCGCAGAGAGTGGCCCCTGCGACATGTCGCCGAGACTTTGCAACAAAACTGTGCAACAAGTCGCGGCAACATGTCGCCGCGACTTGTCGTAATCGAAACATACCTTAAATGGTTGTTAGAGCAATCTCATTCGGAGAAATTGGTGCTTAAAATTAAGGAATGTCGGTTTTGTTCTTTTGAATGTTTTTTTCTCATTTTACTTCCGTTTTAAATTGGTTGTTGTTTTTTTTTAATTGCATTTTTTTCATTATAACACCATAAGTAAATGAGAAGGACATTTGTGTTACTTGTTTGTAATAGAGGTAACCTTTAGAATGAGCGGTAGTCGAGGAATGAGTAATTACAGTTCAGAATTGTCTATTTCCCGTGCATTGTAGGATCTCTTTAAATTTTTCACGAAATATCAAAAGAAAGTTGTAACTGTTTCTATATCAAGCTTCACAAATGACACTAGGGAACGGTAACGTGCTAAGATGTCACAGTTCTTGTTAGTCTGACTTTTTTTTCAGATTAGATTTGACAGTGACTACTAAGTCATAAGTAATAAAGCTCTGCACTCAAGTGTTTTGCTGTAACTCGTTTTGAAATTTTAATTCTAAGAAGTTACATACCCCAGAAGAGGCATCAAAACAGATGGCAAACATGTTAGGATTTTAAATGTAAAAAAGAACTTGAAATGGATTTGTCTTTGTTCCAACTCCTAAAATTTATTCATAAAAAATGTGCTTCTGCTTTCTAATTAATTTATTTTTCTAGATACTACTGGCAGGTGTGGGGCAAAATCCAGCCAGACAAGCAGCTATAAATGCTAAAATCCCACATACTGTTCCTGCATTCACAGTCAATCAACTGTGTGGTTCTGGATTGAAGTAAGCATTTATATACATTAAAATTAAAATAAGGCAAAAATTTCACTTAAGTGCTACCATTTTTAGATTCATTGATTTGAACTCCAGTAAAGACTTACTACTTCATCTGAAGTAACAGGATAACGTTTATTTTATTTATTTATTTATTTTTTCTAAAGTATCCATAAAATTTGGGTTTTTTCGCCTTATAATACTTTTTGAAATTGAGGCTCTAAATGTGTGGTGTATTACTACGAGGTATCTCTTCAGGGGCCAATCTTCAATTTAATTTTGTTTTCAAAAATTAAATTAGTTTTAATAAAAAGTCATTTGTATAAAGTGTACTATACTAGTCATTAGATAAACTATCTAACTATTAGATTGTCTTTAAAATACCTCAGCAAGTTTTTCACTCAGGAGTATGTGGGATTACTTGAGGAGAGAAAGTGTTTTTGCATTTCAAAGGCTGTTTAAGCAAACAAATCAACTCACCTCAGTCTGAATCAATCTTTTAAAAGATCAATCTTTTTAACCCAATACATTAATTTTTTGACTCAATCTCCAAGGGCCGATCTTTTCAAAGAATCAATCTCTAAGGCCCGATCTTTTCAAAGAATCGATCTCCAAGGGCCAATCTGTTTAAAGAATCAATCTCTAAGGGCCGATCTTTTCAAAGAATCGATCTCCAAGGGCCAATCTGTTTAAAGAATCAATCTCTAAGGGCCGATCTTTTCAAAGAATCGATCTCCAAGGGCCAATCTGTTTAAATAATCAATCTCTAAGGGCCGATCTTTTCAAAGAATCGATCTCCAAGGGCAAATCTGTTTAAAGAATCAATCTCTAAGGACCGATCTTTTAATGCGTAAATCTGCCGATCTTTTAAAGAATCCTTCTTTCTAGAAAACCCAGAAATAAAGTGTTGTTTTTTTTTTTTTCATTTAAAATATTCAAATACTTAATCTCACCTCTTTTTACTCAATCTCATTTCTGAAGAATTCTCATTTATTTACCTCAAGAAGAAATTTAAAGTCCTATGTTCAGTAATATACTTTTAATAAAACAATAACACTATACAACGACTCAATACCTTCTATTTCTCCTAACTAGAAGGTAATATAATAAAAATAAGGTTTCAAACTGTGCTCTTAATTTGAATAACCATTTTTGTTTGACTTGAGGACGCTGCTAGATTCGATTGTCCAGCTTCAGCTGCCAATAAAGTCACCATTAATGCTGTTTGATTGATTAATTGATGTACCTTAAAAAAAAAAAAATACCAGCACTGCACTGCACAGCTTTTAGTGTCATCATCTTCTAATCGTCTTATGTCTTTGCATTGGAGGAAATGGATCGTATGAATGAATTTTAATTAGATTCACTAACATTTATTTACATGTGGCAGATTGGTTAGTCTTCAGGTCACATTTTCCATTTTTTATATCCCACCTCTGACCTTGGCTCTTCGTCATGAGGTCTAGGCTTCTATTCGATGCCTGAGGGAGTATTTTTTGGTGGGTGTTCTGGAGAAAAATATATAAAATCACAGAAGATTGTCACTGGTAAATGGTGCAATATAGTTTTTGACAAAGATTACTTGAAAGAGGGTAGCTTTTATTACAAAACAAATATTCTAAATTAGTAAATATGGCCAAATTTGATAAACTTCCATGCCGCATACAAAATTGTATCCTGTACCACTGTTCCAGTGAACACTATTGCGCTGTGACTCAATCAAAAAAACCGTGCAAAGACATGTCCTACTGACTGGAACAAACTGATACCGAGCATGTTTGGAAGAACAGATCCCCAACAGATTTGTTGGCCAATCTGAGCGTGCTGTGATGGATAGTTGTATCAGAATAAAATAATGTGCATTAATCTTTTAAGGTGCATTGATTGCTGAGATTAATAGGACCATGATCATAATGTAATTATTTAAAATTAAATTATAATAAAACATTAAATTAAGTAATCAACAGTTGCTTTAAGGAAAATTATTCCTACCTTTGATAATCTGGCTGCCATGTTACATTATACAAATAGTAATTAGTAAATTGATTTTTATATTACTCCTTGGAAAGTAAAAATCCTTTGGGAAACCTGAAAAGAGGAATGCCTCAAAAGATTTTGATCCTGTAGATTTATTCCTTCAAAATACAGTATTTTATTGAAAATGTATATATATTTTCAAGGTCTATTGTACTTGGATGCCAAAGCATTAAGGCGGGTGATGCATCAATTGTAATTTGTGGTGGTCAGGAGTCGATGTCCCAGGCCCCGCATTGTGTGCACATGAGAACTCCTTTGAAAATGGGTAATGGAACTCTGATAGACACATTGCAATCAGATGCTCTAACTGATGCCTTTCTTTCGATTCCAATGGGTATAACAGGTAAATAGCAGCTGTTTAACTATTTTTACTTAAGTTTATATTCAGAATAATAAGTGGGAAGAAGTATTATATAGAAGGGTCATTTTGTTTTTCTAACTTATGCAAATCAGCACTTTTATAATGATGATGATTAGCCCAAAACAGAGATCTGAAATAAATGTTTGAAAAGTTCATTTTCTAATAAGCTTTCTTTAGGAAATTTTTTGAAACGGTTTGATTTTTTTTTTCTTTTAAATATATTGCAGACATTTTTAGTTAGAACTTATATGTTAGATTTCTGATAATGCCGACAATGATTGATTTTTTATCAATTTCTTGGAAACTTGTAACGTTGATCATCACATGTTTACACATCTAACTAATATTTCAAAATTGATTATGACGGTCCTTTGAAGATTGACTTATCCAGAGTTTACTGTATATACCAAATAGATGTTCTTGTGGAACTATTTTCAGAACATTTATAAAACAGTTTTGGTGAGACCTTAAATTAGCAGAATTTTATCAAAATGTTAGTCTGAAAAAAGTTCTTAGGAAATTTGTATTAACCCTTATGAGTCAGCAACTTGCATGACCTTAGATGCCTATGGAGTGGAGCCGGTTTCACCCTCCTGGGTCCACAGGACGGCATTAAAATAGCTGAGCCTTTGCTGCTCATCTGTATTCATTTATCTTAATAAGCTTTTTTCATTTCTCTCTTTTGTAAGTTTTCCGTCACCACTTTCTTATACAGACTTCGGACCATTCAACATCAGGCTTAAAAACTTTTTTTTTTTTAACTTTGTTAACCAAGATCATGGTTTTGACCAAAACTTGGTTAAGTAACGACGAGTAGTTCGGTTCAAGCGAGGCAATGTGAGAGCTGGTGGTGTCACCATGTACAAAATGGAAGGCTGATTGTTGTTTTCGATGCTGCACATTCTTATAATATTCAACAAACACTCGATGTTGTTGGATCGAAGTACCATGACCAGTGAGAGGTGCAGTAATATTTGTGCCATTGAAAGCACTATGGGAAGGAACCATGGAGGATTTTATTCTCTCTCATGTATCCCATGTCATACTGTATTTTCTCTAATACATACTAATATTAAATTACATAATAACCATTATTAATATTTTACATTTCAACTCTTTGTATTATGTCCCGATAAGTAATCCTAATACCTAAAGAGTTGGAATGTAAAATATGGGTTTGGTTATTATGTAATTTAATATTTTCTATTGTTTTTGAGAAAAAACATTATGACATGGGATACATGAGAGAGAATAAAGTCCTCCATGGTTCCTCCCCTCTTCGTTATTTTTCCTTCATCCTAAACCTTATTGTATTTAGGACCATTTTATTGTTAGTAATTTATCTAGAAGAAGAATACTATATAAATTTATCTTTGATCAATTTACGGTAAATCTGAAGGAAAGCGTCCTCCGCACCGATTTTCTTCAAAGTTTGCACTATAACGTATTTTGATGCACTAAACATGAATCCGTTGAAAAAAAAGTTGTTCTCAACTAGGAAAGAAGTTATTTAAAAAAAAGTTCACTGTTATGAAGGTTACAAACGATCGCATAAACAACGTACTAGTAAACGACTTTTGGGCATAGAATTCTATTCATTTCTGCGAGTTGGATTGACTAGTGGTTTTGATATCTTCTTGAGCGAGCGGAAACACATAGCACGTATGCCCAAAAGGGACAGTTTACGGCAAGTCAGCTATCACAGGTGAGTCTAAATTTCAATTACACTTCGTCATTAAGGACTATTGCGCATGCACCTGTTTACAAATACGCTGTTTACCCCGTCTTTTATAACCTCCATAACAGTGAACTTTAGTGCTTAATAACTTCTTTCCTAGTTGAGAACAACTTTTTTTTTCAACGGGTTCATGTTTAGTCCATCAAAATACATTATAGTGCAAACTTTGAAGAAAATCGGTGCGGAGGACGCTCTCCTTCAGATTTACCCAATTTACTTCATTACTTTTCAGAATTTAATACTAATGTCTGCCCCCTTATTTTAATTGGGGGAGCATTTGTTAATTTTTTTGAACAAAATAAAATATCTAAACCTATTAGAAGATTTTAAACTTTCAATCTCAATTGCTCCTCACCAATCCCTGTACCTTTCTTATTCTCTTTTTAACCTTATTTACTATTTTTATTTTAGCTGAAAATGTAGCTAATGATTTTAATATCTCACGGGAGGAACAAGACTTATTTTCTACTAAATCGCAAAATAAGGCTGAGCAAGCACAGAAACTAAAACATTTCGAGCAGGAAATAGTTCCTGTCCAAGTAAAAACTAGAAAAGAAATCCTGACAATTACTGAAGACGAATTTCCTAGACATGGGACAACCTATGAGGCACTAGAAAAGTTGAGACCTGCTTTTATAAAAGTATGTACAGTACAGTAATTATCTCCTGCACTAGATAATACTTGAGGCACTTCAGTCAAACTCAATTTTTTTTTATAATTCCTGTTTTCAAAACTTAACAAAAACTTTAAAGATTCATTATTTAATAAACCTTTAAATACTCTACTGAAGCTTTATTTGCATGCTTTAAAAGAAATCTCTGTAGCTTCTGTCATGGTTCACCGTTGGGTGTATTCCACTTCCGCGAAGTATCTATTTATAAAGTTCTTTTTGGTTTTAGAGTGAGTTTTTTGTTTCTATCATATTAAAATAATTCTAACAAAAGTTTTATAGATCAGGCTCAAAAATGCTCTCTAACTTGATACAAATCCTAACCCATATCCAAAAAGTTTTGATGCTTGTTATTTGTTTTTAGCTTTTTAGTCTCCCTGTCATACATCTCCTTAATTAGAAATAGAAGAGTAGAATTGTTGGCCCATTTTATGAAGAGGCAATTACTTATAATTCTGCCACAAAATTTCTTCTAAGACCAAGACTAATGTCAAGACTGCCTCCCAGAATCACTTATCTATCTAACTTGGAGAGTAGACAAGCTTAAAATATGTTTCTGCTCCTAAAGATATAAATTTATTTAAATTATTAATTAAATCTAAACATATTGATCGTTAAATGATGACCGTTTTAACTTACATAGAGTTCATGCAATCCCGATCGTTTTAAGTCAGAGAGTTTATAATAACCCTGAATCGTTACCCTAAGAGCCTGATCTTTAAATACCAGAAATATTATAATAAATCCGATTGTCATAGCGGCCATAATTTAACGAAAAATGGCCAAGTTGGAAATGTACAAATAAGTGAGAGGGTATTATTAGGTTCTTGATAAGGTATTAAGGGCCTAAAACTTGGCCCAGTACTATGATATTATAACTTTCATAGGCAAACTGTTTTGGGAGAGGCTTGGAACTTGGCCTCTTTTTTTCAACATTAGTTTTTTTTTTTTTTTTTTTTTTTTGGGGGGGGTATTCATATACCGAAGCATTTATAACTGACATATTCAAACTTATATTAGAATACTGTATTTTTACATCCCCTTTTCACAGACCATATTTAAATCAGTAACTAAAATATTCAACCTACTAACATATTCTATTGATCTACTATTGACTATGACTCTATTGATTCCCTACGCTCATTTTGTAGTAAACGTTTCATTATGATCTCAAAATGAAGTACTTTTTTCAACAGGATGGTAAAGTGACTGCTGGAAATTCTTCAGGAATAAATGACGGAGCTGCAGGTGTTCTCTTAATGAATATTGAAGAAGCAAAACGAAGAAAAGTTATTCCAATGGCTAAAATAGTTGGATATGCTGAAGCAGGTGTGGAGCCCAGAGTTATGGGTATTGGACCAATTCCAGCAATTCAAAAATTAGTGAGAAAATTTATATTGCAATAACTAAAAATTAATTCTTTAAGTAACTATTTGATCTTATTGTTTTTACTGGTTGCTACACATTGTAATTCGCAACATGAGGCACATGGAATATATAATTAATAAGTTATATTAATTCCTTGTTTTATTATTTATTTTAATTGTACTATTACTGTTACTTTGTTTTGCATGTTTAGGATCAGCACTGTGTCTAGGCAGGCTTACAGAATTACTCCAGTTATTTCAGAAAATCAGTTTACATCTGCTAGATTTTTTATTTCCTTGCAGACTAGATCCATTGCTCTATCAATTCTTCTGTGTGTCATTTTCTTGCTGGATAAACGTCTGGTCCTTCTTTAAAGTTTTAATATTATTTCATCACTTTCTATTTGGCTACTGTCTTTGACATGATCACGTTTGTAATTCCCTCTTGCCATCATCATCGTCATATTTCTCAGTGCCTTCTTATTTTTATATCATCACATTTATGACCTATTTCTGACATTATGGAACAGTACTAAGTTACATTAACCCTTAATTAGTGGCGTGCTTTTTCTTCCATAAATAATGGTGTGGCGGCCCCAGTGAAACAAATTTTAAATTGATTTTTTTGGGGTAAAGTAATTTAAATAAATAATAATAAACAATAATATTTATTGAAATACAAAGATTTCAAAGGGCAAAGGTCGAATCAACAAATACATTCGGGTCGATATGACCCGACACCACTAATTAAGGGTTAAAGTACTGGAAGAATCTTTCTGCTGAAACTGGTATGAATTACTCTTGCATGATACAGAAAGTACATGTTAATTTTTTTTCTAATTGTGAGTCATGAATTAAACTCCTTGACTTTTGCATGAACAAAAATGAACTTGGTAAATATTGCCTGTTAAGTTTGAATGGTGACGTAGACAGGTCATCCATAAATCAGGCAAAACAAGTGCTTGAGTCTCAGTCGTCATCTGTAATGATTGACAAGTCTCAGTTGTCAAATGTACCCAAGGAGTTATTCTGCAGAATCTGCCCTCAGGAACACTGTTTTTTCAGATAAATTCAGACAAAAGAAATTGAATCAGTAAGGCAGGTTTTGCCTTAATAAGGTTACAGTTACTTTTTCAGAAAGTATTTTCAAACAAAAAATCAAATAAAACCACTTCAGGATTTATAACCATTTTTTGAAAAAATTAAATTTTGGTTTTTGGTTCTCTATAACAGCGGACAAAAAAAATGTTTAATTGAACTTTTTTTTAAAAAATTTCCATTCACCTGAACTAAGATTTATAAAGGAATTTCACAAGAAAACGATTTTTATAGGCAGGAGCAGTTTTAGATTTTTGTATATTTTGTTAACTTTCTTGAAAACAATTGAATTTTTGTTGTAAATTTAACCATTTGAAGGCTGAATAATTCCCAGCAAAAATGTTTCTCGTGCAACTTTTGATAGGGCTATCTCAGTAAGAGAAATCAGTCCTTTTAAAATTTTGAAAGTGTTGGTTTTGTTCCTTAGACAGTTTATCTCTGTAAAAACAAAAAAAAAACTTCTTGTTTATTAAACCATAGCTCTGTGTCAACTTTTCGTTTTGAGGAGCAACTTTTAACTCAATGTCCGTAGTTTCTCCTAGATGGTTTCATAATTTTTCAGTGAAAAATATCTTGTAATTATGTGACCATTTTTTGAATTTTCTATGTGAAGAATAAATTTGTATCTTCATTGCATAAAATTTAAGCCAATGTTTTGCTTTTTCTGGCAATACTACACCAAAAATAATTCCTTATTTATCTTTTCTAATTACAGATGAGCAAAATTGGTTGGTCAATTGATGACGTAGATCTCTTTGAATTGAATGAAGCTTTTGCCTCACAATCTATTGCGGTCATAAAGCAACTGGGAATACCAGAAGATAAAGTTAATATTTCTGGAGGAGCTATAGCCCTTGGCCATCCTGTTGGAGCGTCAGGTATTACTTTTTTTTTTAATTTAATCTAATTATATAACAAGTTCCATTGAAGTATGTAGCAAATGATAGAAAAATTACTTAGCTTATTGTAATCGGCCACATTTATGACTCACTATTTGAGCGATTTATGACGTTTTCATAAAATTGTTAAATGTTACTAGCTAGAGAATGGAGGAAATACTTTAATATTGAATATTAACCACTCCAAACAGTTGATAATATTTAATTCAAAAATATTCCTATCTATTCAGTAAATATTACAGTTTCCAGATTAGAAAAGCATTTTAACCAACAAGTAATACATCCTGAAATCTTTTCTATTGCAGGAAGGTGGAAATAAATTGGTGATAATAATTATAATTGTGAATTATTATAGTTCTTTGCTTACAAATTGTTGTTCATTAAAAATTAAATTTAGGAATAATAATTAAGTTACTTGTTTGTGAAGCACAAAATGAAAAAATGTATGCATTCATTCTAGGTGCACGAGTTTTAGTCACTCTCTTACATGCTTTACGAAGAACTGGAAAGCGAAAAGGAGTTGCTTCACTTTGTATCGGAGGAGGCATGGGAATAGCTTTAGCTGTAGAAACGTTTAGTTCTTAGCGTACTATTCAATTAGTATACCTATTGTTCAGTATTTTATCATTTAGAAGTATGCTAAGCCGTAATAATAGTAACATCACTAGGCAACACAAAATAATCAAAATATGTTTAGAAGTATTTTTATTCTATTGATGGAATTAATGATTATGTTGATTGGATTTAAAGGATGGCTCCTTCAAGCAATTTTAACACAAAAACACTTCCTATATCATGCATTTTTTTCACCGAGGTTAATTAAATTACATATGTTTTATACAACACTATAGGAATCATTAGATGAAAAATTAGTAGGTGGTTAATACTTTACAACTCATAGTTAATCAACAATATAGTTCACCGACCATTTTCAGATATTTATTCAGACTCCAGTGTTCTAAATTAGTATCTCCTGCTGAGTACTGCACAACTCGAGCCAAATCCAAGTTACAACATTCAGTTTTTTGGCCAAAAATTTGTAAATTTAGAAATAGCTCTAGAACTAAAAGGTTGAATCAATTATTTTTGTAATGCAAGACGCGATTTGGCATTAATTTAAAAAATCAGGATCCTACTAATTTTATTTTACTTACAGAAATTTACGGTAGATGTTGTGCATTTTTATTTTTGATTTATTTTTAAATAAGTTAGTTATTAAGAGAGATCAATATTGATTGTATTTGTTTTCTAATGTAGTAATAAAATTGTTAGAAGGAGCCAGAACCATTTTAAAGAGAAGCTTAGTTATAAGTATATGAATCTCTTTGGATGATCTTCATTTCAATAATTTATTACTGACAGATTTCAATTGCACAGAGGTACGACGGTATGTTTAGAAACATTAATTTGCTATTTATAGAGGATGAAGGTTTTAATTAGACTACGTTTTAGGTGGGGGAGGGATTTTGTTTTTAAAGGTAATTTATGTTAACTTTTAATTTAATTTTAGAATGAAACATATATTCTTCAACTTTAAATGACAGACTTACGCTTTTGTTCTTGCAATAGTTATAATTTTTATATGGTTTCTGTTAAAATATATATATATATATATATATATATATATATATATATATATATATATATATATATATATATGAATAAATAATAAAAGTGACCAATGTGGCCTTCAAAAGGCTTCCAACATAGGTAACGGTTTAAAAAACTGTTGCTATTGAGAATTTAAAGCCAGTTATTTTTATATGCTCTAATTTTCTTTTCAATTAAAAGTAATTAATTACTTTATTTACCTATTAATATTCCTGTATTTTTGTAAAGTAAATTTTAGCTCATTTCTAACTACTCAGGTATATTTTGCCATTTCAATTTACTACTATTTTATATTGTAAGTACCTATATTATGTTTTATCTTTAAAAAAAAAATTGTTTTGTAATACTTTTTTACTATACATATATATATTTATTTATAACAGTAAATCTTTTAATAATTTATTACTGATTGTTTATTTATTGTTGAATAATTTTGAAATTGTGAAGCATTACAAAAGAATAAATAAATCAAAATAAAGATATTACTGCTCCTCTTCATATAGTGGTAAATTGGCTCCCCATCTATTATATAAAAATATATAATCATATATAAATGATAGAAACCATTTTTATATATAATAGAGAGGGTTCGATTTACTCCGGTCTCCTGTTTATATTTTTTTTAACTTATGAGTGATATATATTTTCAATAGAGATAGAGAAATAATAATAATGCAGCCACTGCTGCAAATGTTCCTTTATTATTTGATTTATGTTTTCTTATTGTAATGTGTTGTTATTATGAACAATATACAGGGTTGCGCTCTGAAAGTAATGCGCTTTTCTGGGAAAGGGGTCGTGCTCTTGGTCAGGCAGTTGGTGGCGAACAAGGCTAGGGGCATTGTTGTGGTGGCACTTGAAAACGACTCTGATATCAGGTCTGCCGTGTTTCTGTCTCAAGCACCTAAAAAGATAAAAATTTCAATTGACAAATTGTCCTTACAGTACAAACTCAAAATGGATGATTCCTCGGAGATCAAAAGAAGACTATCAGCATTATTTTGATGCAAGACTTGCTCATGTGAGCTTTTTTGGATTTGGGAGAAGATTGTGTGTGCCACTCGAAGTTCTGGATCGTATTTGAACATCCAGAATTTGCCCCCGTTTACACAAGAGTTTGGAAGGACTGATCACTAGCATCTTTTTCTACCAATCCGAGCAGGCTGCAATGGATTGTCTTTTCACAATACAATCATGCATATTACTTTCAGAACACAACCTGTATAGCATATCCATATATTGTTATTTTTTTAATGCCAGATTACCAATATGAATGTCTTTGACAATAAATTTATTACAAATTCTATAATAACTTATTTTAAACCAGTTTTATATTATCGCATTTCCTATCATCCTGTCTTTAGGAAATCTACTTAATGATATATAACTCATGGTGCTAAATTGGGAAAAATTATAACCCTTTTCTCCCTGATGAATACAAAAAATAAGTAAGATCAATGAAGATTTGGAAGTTCCTTTCAAAAAATATTTAATTTCACCCTCAATAGCAACAAAAGAGGCATTTTTGGTAAGCTCTATGAAATTTGTAGTATGAATTATAGCTTGAATGTACAATTCTATTTCTCAGAATAATTAAAATAGTTTTAATAATTTTTAATAGTTTTTATAATTTGATCCTCAAACAAATTATATTTAAAGAAAACTTTAAGAGACAGTGCCACCTCTTTAATTGCATTCTGTACATTAATCAAATAACTTCCTGATATCTGAGGATGTAAAACCATTTTAAAGTAAACAATTTAGAGGCCTGGCGGCTGTGAGTGTTAAGGCGTGAGTATTTAACACTCCATGCCAAAGGTCGTGTGTTCGATTCCCACTATGGGTTGGTGACTTTTATGAAGAAAAAAAGAAAAGGCATCAGCCCTAACCTGGCTAGAAAAGGGTGGTAACCTACAGAGCACCCGTCCCAAAATTCTCAGTTAATAATAATGGACGTTAAAATTTAAATAAAGTAAACAATTAAATATTGGATTAACCTCACTGTATTTCAACACAGCTGAGAATGCTCCATATTTTGAATTAAATGTTTACAAAATTAGATCACTGTAATTAAACAATCTTCTTGAAGCAAAAATTTGTAGTTACCTATAAAAAAGAAATCAGAACAGATAAAGAAAAGAATTCTCTAAATTAATTTTTTCAAACTTCCAAGTTACCAAAATGAATGAGTTAAACATTCATGCTGAAAGACATTCCAAATCCTACTTTAACGATGAAGAGTACAATGAATATTTGTTAACAGGTAATTTTTCCTTAAAATTATTCAAGTATTCGGAAAGTTGATTAATAATAAGCTTGTAATTGCTTTTATTCCTATGTATTTTTTGCAGCAGGAGATTTAGGAATAAATGAAATTGAAACCCCAGGTAAAATTAAATATAATCATTTGCATTAGAACTTATATTTTTTTTAAATATTCATATACTTTAAGGTTATGAATTATCTTGAGAATTTAAATTGTATTTCATAATAAAGCTTATTCTTTATTAATGAGAGCCTGAAGAAAAAGTCATCTTCAATAAGTTATGTGACTTTCAATAAGCAACTGATATCTGTGGGCAAATTTCAGAATAATACTATTAACACGAAGAGCTAGAATAATACGAGTTGTTTTTGGGTGAGTAAAGCCAAATTTTCTTACTCACGTGAAGATTTGCCTTCAAATTTATTGGAGCTATATTTTACAATCCCAGACAAGATGCTGTTGATGTACCCGATTCTACGCCAATCAGCACACTAGGGAGATAGTGTGATCAGTATACACATGGTTTTTCCTCTTTGCAGGTACCTATTTGATTAATTAAAGGCTGGGGTGGGCCTATGGACGGCCTGGGACCCTAAATCGAACCCTCAAACGGTGGCAATAGAATATGCAAGCAATGTTGTATCTTGAGTGTGTGGCGGATTTTTGAACTCAAGTCCTCCGGATCATTAGTCGAGTGCTCTACCACTGAAATAATCTCACCCCTGAGTTCATTTATAACCACTTAAAAGCGAGCTATTCATTTTCTTTAAATATATATACAGTGGAACATGGATAATACAAAATCGTGGTTAATTCGAATATTTCTCTCGGTCCCTAGAATTTAGGGCATAAACAATGTAAAAAAATCGTGGTTAATTCGAATACAATTTTGGATAATTCGAATTTTTTACCTTCAATGGGACGTGGGAAATATAAAACTTTAACGTTGCCAGAGAAAATAGTTGCAATTAAAGAAGTTGAAAATGGAATAAAGAAAAAATCTGAAATTGCCAAGGACTTTGGAATTCCTCCTAACACTTTATCAACTTACCTGAAAAATAAAGAAAAAATTCTTGCCCATGAAAATGACTTTTTTCAAAACAAGTCTTTTATTTTTACTTTTTTTATAAATTATTTATTACATATGTACGTAATCATCAATTTATGAAATATTTATTGTTTAAATAAAATGTATGTATTTTTTTTTTAATTAAAAAATGTGAATATATGAAATTCGATTTTTTACCCCTTTATTTTCTAAAACTTTTGTAATTCGAATTTCGGGTAATTCGAACTTTTTTATCGGTCCCTAGGGGTTCGAATTATCCAAGTTCTACTGTACATGAGTAGGTGAGATGCTAAACTCATGCTCTTCATTTTAAACTAAGTCACATGAATATCCATTTTATTTTTCCTTTCATATGTTAAATTCTTTCATAAGTTTAGTATGTTTCTTCCATTTGGTAAAAAATAAACGTTTAATCCAGCCCTATTGGTAGAAAACCCTTTTATGGAAAAAACCGGGTGACCCAACTTGGAAGTACTTTCTAAAAATTTTGTTTCAGAACTAACAGGGTACAAAAATACCAGTCCTTACATTTTTATATTTATGTATGTATATATATAAAAAAAATTTGTATATGTCAAATTTAAAGATCCGGTCAAAAAATGTATTATAAGATCTGCCTTGGTGCAAAATAGTAGTAACTCATACGCCGGTTTTATCCGTTTTGGGTTGGGAGGAAACCAAAGAAGATGTATAAGTATATTAGAATGTAGGATTGGACATTAACGGAATAGGTCAAAATGATATTTAAAATTAAAAAAATCATCATTTCATTATGCTTTTTAGTCACAGAAGAAGAGCTGTTAAGAAAAAATGTCATAACTCCTGAGGACATAATAAGACTCAGAACATATACAGAGAGTATGTATGTATTCCTTTTTATTTTTTTATTTTACTTAATAACAAGGTAAATACATTTACATTCATTTCCACTCACCAATTATGAGTAATTTCATTTTCCTCTTTCATAAAATATTTGTGATTATCATTTTTTAATAGTTCAACATTAAGAAAAAAAAAAAAAAAAAAACATTCCAGTAACAGAACATTTGAGGTTTACAATTACTTTTCAGGTATTTGAATCTTGCTAGAGATTTCCAGTCCTCTATTTTTAGCATTTTACGAAAGAATGTAGCTATTGACATTTCACTCATGAAAGACTTCGAAAAATGCTTTCAGGTCTTCATCAATCCTTAATGTATTTTAATAGTCTGCAAGCACCTGAAGGTGACACGTTTGTGTTGCGAAGCCTCGTACTAAATAAAAAATGATTTTTGGAAAGATTTGATTAGCATAAATTCTCATTCAAAAAATCATGTAAGATTTCCCATAAAATGGATACATTTTTTGTTTCAGATTACTTATGCCCTATCAATGCAAATAGATATGGCATTCAGTTTATTAGATATGCAGTCCGAGATTTTGAGAAAGGAGTTATGCTTTTCGATTTGAAAACATATGATCGTAAGCTTGGACTATAATCATTTGTTCCTTTCATTATAAGATATGTATATTAAATATTTTGACTTTCCTCCTGACTTAAGTCTATATCTGAATGTTATATTTGTAGTCATTAAGAATATGTAGGTTCTAAATTAGTATAGCAAATGTAGGCAATTATTTAGAAATATTATTCGAAAGTACCATAAAAATAATTAGTATCGTTTTATTTAAAAATTAGTTTTGTTGTTAGTTCACTTTATTTTTAGATGTAAAAAAGACTGGAGGTGATTAGACATTTCTAAGGCTCTTAGAAAGAAAAGTGGGGGGAGGAAAGATTGGAAAGCAAGTTAAAAAGAAATTTGGTGCTTCGATATTAGCACCTGGCCCTTGAAAGTTGAAGCTAATTTTTTTTTTTTTTTTATCAACATTATGGTTAGGAAGAGGTTTCTTTGGCTGTCAAGAAAACAATTACTTCAGCGAGTCTGTTTCAATTTCATAAGGCAACAAATTTTATAATCAGACAAATTTTACTTCCCTGGTCTTGCTCTGGGACGGAAGCATGTGCGTATATAGAAAATAATTTCGGGAGGGGCTGGGAAAATTTCGGGGGGGGGGGGGGCTGAAACCATTTCCGGGGAATATAATAATAACAATTTAGAACTTGCAATAGTTTTAGGCAACTAAAACGCTATTACACCTAAAATAAACTGTTTTTTATGAACAAAGTGATGTTATTTAATTTATTTTTAAGGGTTTTATGGTACATTTTTACCATCAAATGAAAATTTCAGGAGGGGCTGCAGCCCCCCCCCTTATATGCGCCCATGACAGGAAGGTATTGGTCTCCAATCCTTTTACAAGTAATTTAATTATAAATGTTCTCATTTATTCTACATCATTTTCAGATTTAATAAATACAGCCTGTTTAAAATTTTAGACACTGACTTCCCATATGTTGATAAAATTCTTGAGGAAGGTAATAAAGACGAAATTCAAATAAAGACCACTGAAGATCTCTTGGTAGTGGATTCAGATCATGAATATAACCTTACATTAGATCAAAACCCTTATTTTTCAGATCAACAGTATTATAAGAATAAATCTAATATTTTTTCACAACACTCGCAGCTTTCAGAGCAATGTCACACAAATGATAAATATGATACGTTAGTGGCAAGTATGTTTAATTTTAAGATACAATTTTTTATTGCAGCAGCAGTTCTATGTACAGTTTAATATTTAAATTTACTTAATTGCTTTATTTGAGAAATCATTGTTGTTGTCATTACATTTAACAATGCAAAATAACATTAAACCTTTTATTTAGAGGAGTTACGAGGAAATGACAGCGCTTATAGCAACTGAAAGGAAAGGAAGCGTTCTGGATGAAAAAAGGAGTGAGACAAGGGGATCCACTCTCTCCAGTTTTGTTTATTTTATTTATTTATTTTTTTTTTGTAGAGCTTATTTTCTGGAAGCTGGAGTGGAAATAGAAAGGAATTAGTGTAAATGGAAGATGGCTTAATAACCGTCGTTTTGCCGATGATATAGTAATAGTTGCAAAAAATATGAGAATCTACTAGACGTATATGTATTTATTATTACAATTATATGAATTATTACAAATGGTTGGCACAGAACTTGCAGCTGAATCTAGCTAAAGTTTCCTTTCTTTTGCACTTGCAAGCACATGATTTTTACTCCAGCAGCTAATTTATTTGAAACATTATCTCTCATCAAATTTTTTTGGATACAACTATAGTTCTTCGGAAGCCTTCCTGCTTCTATTAGCTGAAAAAATGCACCCATAACAAAATCTACTCCACTCCTTGACATGTTTAGGTTTTCTATTATTTTTTTCCCATCTCCAACAGTCAATAATTTGTTTCTTATTATTCCTATAAGCAATAAAATATTGACGTTTGTCATTGTCTGGATCCATATCCATCATCGGAGATGTTACTCTGGTCTATTTATGCGTCCATTTCATATTCCTCCACTAATTCCTGCTCTTCGAAACAACACATCACTAACAAGGAAACATCCCCAAGTAGCCAGAGCCGATTTTTTTTAAACTTTGTGTATTTATTAAACACGTTAAAATAATCGATAAGTATTTTTTTATATTGGCCCAATCGCATGTTTAAGGGGTGAATGGGCCATTCCATGTCAATTCAACCAATGAAAGTACTGTTTACAACCTGACCCTCTTAGATTTTTTTGAAATTTTGAATCCTAATAGCTCTAACAGCTCCTTGAATGGTACAATTTTTTAAAAAAATGTAACTGTTTCTGTTTTTTTAGTATTAATTTTCAAAGTATTGAAAAAGCGCCTTTTTTTGGTCAACTGGAAAATGTTAATTGCTTGGTAGATTAAGTTGTATTCTAGATAGAACAGTCAGCATAGTCTCATTGTTTAGCTAATTAAATGGTCTTTAATTTGATATACAACAAGACCAACTTATTACAAATTTTACTTTTCAACAAAAAATTCGAAAAATTGGACGTAACGGTTTTTGAAAAACTGTACTTTTAAAATTCTGAAAAAAATATATTTGAATCTTCAGTTCATTGACTACATATGCTGTTAGTTTCATTATGGGATGGGAATGGGATCATATTATAACATCATTTTGACTTTATAATCGTCACTGCGTAGTTGGTAAAAATATGGTGAGTGATGGATATTTGTATTGTAAATTCAGCAATAAGCATCTCTGATCAAAATTTGAATTTTTTTCAAACAGAACTAAAATTAAAGGGGAGATTTAAAAAAAAAAAAAAAAAAAAACACAAATTACCGGAACCCAGAAATTGCACCCTTTCATTCCTTTAACTAAGACAAAAATTATACCCAACTTTACTCAAACTTTAATAAAAGTGAAGTTGAACTGGTACCTAACTGATTTAGACTCTGATCCAGTAGCCTTCAATGAAAAATATGTGGTAGTTTTATTGCCTGTGAATATGACGACCAGTGGTGGCTGTCATGTGTACTCAACAAAAATGAGGAGATGGATGAAATAAAATTTAATATACAACATGTCTCAATTATTACAAATTTCATTTTTCAAAAAATATTTTGAAAATTGGTACAAAACGGGTTTTGAAAAACTGTACTTTTAAAATTCTGAATATATTTGAATCTTCAGTTCATTGGCTACAAATGGTGTTAGTTTCATTATGGGATGGGAACGGGAACACTTTACAACATAATTTTAACTGATTTAGACTCAGATCCAGTAGACTTCAATGAAAAAATATGTATTGGTTTTACATACATAGGGGTGGAAGGCATCACCCCTATCCTGGCTAGAAAAGGGTGGTAACCTATAGATAACCCGTCCTAAAATTCGTAGTTAATAATAAATGGACGTTAAAATTTAAATAAATTATTACAAATTTCATTTTAAAAACATGTTTTGAAAATTCTTACATAATTTTTGCCTACAAATGATGCTGGTTTTATCATGGGATGGCAACGGGATCATAAAAAAAAATAAAATAAAATAAAAATCATTTATAAATATCCATATCATATCCATTTTGGTGCTATTGTGATAATATATTTAAACAGTGTAATTTGTTGAGTACACATGCCAGCCACCACTGGTTGTCATATTCGCAGGCAATAAAACCAATACATATTTGTAGCCAATGAACTGAAGATTCAAATATATTCAGAATTTTAAAAGTACAGTTTTTCAAAAACCGTTTTGTACAAATTTTCAAAATATTTTTTGAAAAATGAAATTTGTAATAATTGAGACATGTTGTATATTAAATTTTATTTCATCCATCTCCTCATTTTTGTTGAGTACACATGACAGCCACCACTGGTCGTCATATTCACAGGCAATAAAACTACCACATATTTTTCATTGAAGGCTACTGGATCAGAGTCTAAATCAGTTAGGTACCAGTTCAACTTCACTTTTATTAAAGTTTGAGTAAAGTTGGGTATAATTTTTGTCATAGTTAAAGGAATGAAAGGGTGCAATTTCTGGGTTCCAGTAATTTGTGTTTTTTTTCCTTTTTTTTTTTTTTTAAATCTCCCCTTTAATTTTAGTTCTGTTTGAAAAAAATTCAAATTTTGATCAGAGATGCTTATTGCTGAATTTACAATACAAATATCCATCACTCACCATATTTTTACCAACTACGCAGTGACGATTATAAAGTCAAAATGATGTTATAATATGATCCCATTCCCATCCCATAATGAAACTAACAGCATATGTAGTCAATGAACTGAATATTCAAATATATTTTTTTCAGAATTTTAAAAGTACAGTTTTTCAAAAACCGTTACGTCCAATTTTTCGATTTTTTTTTTTAAAAGTAAAATTTGTAATAAGTTGGTCTTGTTGTATATCAAATTAAAGACCATTTAATTAGCTAAACAATGAGACTATGCTGACTGTTCTAGCTAGAATAGAACTTAATCTACCAAGCAATTAACATTTTCCAGTTGACCAAAAAAAGGCAGTTTTTCAATACTTTGAAAATTAATACTAAAAAAACGGAAACAGATAAAAAATTTAAAAAAATTGTTTTTGGTTATTTTTTGTTAGAGTGACCAACCTACAAAAGTTTATCAAAATCCAAGAAGGTCGGGTTGTGGCCCTTGTTGATTTGACATGGAATGACCCGAATGCATCCTTCCAAAGTACACTTCAATTCTAACAAGTGGAGTAAGTATGCAGTGGTGGGGTCACCGATTTAGTCTATTTTTTTTTTTTTTTCTGATCATTCTACATCAAAAAATAGTCGACACGTGTCCGAGCATTCCATCAAAAACACCTTAGGAGCCGAGAAATAAAATAAAACAGGGTGAAATGCTTTATTTTATATATCATTTTCTAAACTCGATATATAAAATAAAGCATTTTCAACCTATTTTATTTTATTTCTCAGCTCCTTAGGCGTATTGGACGGAACGATCGGATACGTTTCGACTATTTTTCGATGTAGAATCACCAGAAAAAAATGGATTACATCGATGACCGCACTGCTGTATACTCCCCTAGTTAGAATGAATGAAGTGTACTTTGGAAGGGTGCTTTCACCCCTTAAACGTGCGATTGGGCCGATATAAAAAAATACGTATCAATTATTTTCATGTGTTTAATAAATATACAAAGTTTCATCAAAATCGGCTCCGGACACTTGGGATGTTCCCTTGTAAGAAAAAAATCATCACAGCCATCCACTATAGAGTAATGTATATGAATTCCTTCTAATCCATCATGATTGGCCTTAATTGTATGTTCTTCATTAAATAAGTAAAATCAATTTAGGAATTTTCATAGACACCACAGATGTTAAGCATAGTTCACCAAATTTATAACAAGGGGGACGTCTCATGACTCAAGTTTTGGAGGATTAATAGATCAAATTTTCTTTGCAAATATCCTCTGAGCTAAAAAAAAGAAGCATATTTTCATTGAATAAAATCAAATCATTTTCTAGGGGAATATTGCAGAGTAGACAGCACCTGTAATTTGAGAACAAAGTTTTCAATAAAAAAAGAAGGTACCAGATGCGTAGACAAAAAACAGGAACTAAACGTAAATGATCACATCTCGAAGGAAAAAGAAATTTGTTTTGCAGAAAATACTGAATGTTTTGCTGAAGAGGATGTACAAAAAAATTTACTGTGTGATTCAGTTATTGTTTCTGATGAAAATTTTGAAAATGGCCATTGTAATGAATCATTTCAGGATGAATTTTTGGATGGTTGTTATTTGGAGAATTTGCCTGGGCCTCAGATGATATCGGAGAGACACGTCAGCTACCACCTATCGTCAGATGTACTTCAAATGCCTACTATTGGAGCTACGTAAGAACATTATAACATTATTAATAAAGAATTGTTAGGTACTTTATCAGATAAATAATAAATGACTTTTACTTAGAAGTATATTGCTGAAGTTATATATTTTTTATTTTACTTAACTCTAAAGTACAGATTAATAAATTCCAGATAACCTTACTGTAACTTTATGTTACTGTACCATATAAATATATTTACCATTAAAATGATAAATATGTTAACAAATGCATTATAATTTATGTTTTACTCCACAAGACAAAATAAATCCTATAGATTTGAATAAACTTTATTTATATTACTTCTCCTATTTTCTAAAGGTATGGAGAATATTGAAATTTTTGAATACTTAATCCCAAAAACCATTTCATTACAATTAAAACCAGATTATATATTCATTTATTAATCAAAACAACGTCTATATTCCATTACATTGGATCCCCTGTCCGTATTCATATAAATACTTAGCTCAATCCCTTCTGGATTATAATCCATTTTTGTCAAGGCTGGTGGTCACTCAAAGGGGAGTTCAATGTACAGTGTGTCTGGTAGCAGATTTATATTTTCAAACTTAAATAAAAAAAGTAATAATTGACACAAAGTTTTATTAAGAGCATTGAACCATAGAATGGAGATGCGGATTTTATTTTTTAAAGAGTATGCCATCCAGTTACAAAAAAACATTAATTGCCAGTTGAACACACTGTTCAAAAGGGAGCCTTGTGTTCTGCGCCACACGCTGCAGTAAATTTGGTTCAATTGAGCTGATTTTTCGAAGAATATTTTCCTTTAAAGCCACAAGATATTAGAGATTGTCATTATAAACCCTCTCTCTGAGGTAGCCCCATAAAAAAATCCATGGGAGTTAGATCGGGCGATCTCGTTGGCCATGGGATGTCCCCAAAGCGACTGATCAGTTTTTAGGGGAAATTTTCAGATCCTTTTTTAAAATTTCATGAATAATTGCTCTTGAAAGTCCCAGCGAGGCTGCTCTTTTCCGTATTGAAAGTTGTGGATTTTCACGTAAACTGCTTTCAACCAGTTCAATGTTTTCGGGAGTCCTTGAAGATCGACTGGGCCCTCGCCTTGGGACATTCATAACCGAAGCAGTTGCGCGGAATTTCTGCACCCACGAACGAATTAAATTTACACTCGGTCCATCACGTATTCGCCGAATACCGAACTTTGAACAAAATTGTCGACGAGCAGTTACGTAGGAATCATTACTATTAAAAAATGCCTCCACAGCGAAAGCGCGATGCTCACTCGACCACTGCGACATCGTGACTGACAAATCCGCACAATCGATAATTCCAACGGCGCCACCCTCCCTCCGCACAGCTATTACTTTTTGAAATAATAATTTGCCACCAGACACCCTGTATGAAGACATGCATTCCTAATTTTTCAGAGTTGAATTCAAAGTTGGTAATGAAGAAATTAAAAACCTTAGAATGATAGAATTACTTTTCTTCAAGGATAAGCTTATAAAAATGTTTGACTTTAACTTTGGATTTTGCATTCCTAACAGCCTGAATAGTTGGGAGCATATCTACCAACTTCCAAAACTCTCAAAAACAATGGGTAAGTAAGATTAATTACACCTCAACAATTTCAGCCAATAATGCATTAGAAATATTTAATGTTAATTTTAGTACCTTCCACTTGTAGGGCCACTCAAGTTGTGGCTGTAAGTTTTTCATGGGCGTATATAAGGGGGGAGTGGGTTGCAGCCCCCCGAAATTTTGATTTGATCGGTAAAAATAAAACTTAAAAATAAATTAAATAAGATCATTTAGTTCATAAAACATGTTCTATTTTGGGTGTAAAAGCGTTTAAGTTGGCTAAAACTCTTCCAAGATCTAAATTGTGAGTATTCCATACACCGGAAATGGTCTCAGCCCCCCCCCCCCGAAATTATTTTCTATATACGCCCATGAAGTTTTTATATTCGAAACAGGTTCTAAAGAGGCTCCAAAAGGTTATATGAAGGCCCAAAACACGTAGGGAAGAAATAAAGTTATTGACACACGTTAGTGAAGGTTTTTATTTAGACTTTCCGCCTTTAAAAAAAAAAATGTAGTATTAAGTAAAGGCTCAGCTTAGTATTAATAATTGTTCACAAAATGGATTTTTTTCATTATTTTTGTCCTCATGATAGCTTCATAGTTGAAATCTCTTCGAAACTTTGTTAATTATAATATTGGCACTCTAGAATAATAATTAATCTAATACAAAACTATTCCTTGTTCGAATGTTTGGAGGGATTTACCAAGAAAGCAATGAATGTTTTTAGCGCGGCTCCTCCCTCCCCCATAGGGAGGAACCCCGCTTATAAGGTTGATACAATGAAACAATCCGGAAGTGCCGACAAGAAAATTTCGCGTTTCAGAACCCCTAGAGACCGAAAATAACGGTGGTTCAAATTTTCATATATATATATATATATATATATATATATATATATATATATATATATTTGTCCGTTGACTAATTTCTGGCTTCCCTGATGGTGCGATTTTGATGAAATTTGGTACAAAAATCCGTCGTCCAATTTGAAAGGTCAAGTTCGTTAACCAGCAAAATCCGCCTACTGGAAGATGGCGTTTGAGGCGAAATTCGCGCAAAAAAAATCGCAACGCTTACATTTTTGAGTTCATATGCTTGTAAGTACTCGTTTTGTAGGCTTCTTGGCCTAGGAAAACGAATGAAACCGCTTTTAAGGCGATAGCTTTAACTGTTTTCGAGAAAATTGTGAACATAGTTGCTGAATAACGTTTTTGGTTTTGGTACATAAAATCATGGGATTCAGTTGAAACATTTTTTGCATGTTCAAATTTTATCAAAACTAATATCTTAAACTTTTGGTTACGTTTGGAGTTAAGGAAGGGTTAGAATAAAATATTTTATGAACAGACATGAAAAGTTTTGGGAACTTCGTATATTTTCATTAATATCTCGAACACGGTTGGGAAATTTTCATAAGTGGATAGAAACTATTTGAAAGCTTTCTAAATTCTCTACAGAAAAGATTCTGAAACAAGTTTTGATTAGGTGATGTCAGTCGAAGAAATAAGTGCTTAAAACTTCAAATACGTCTGTTTAGTTCTTATGAACGGGTGTTTGTCGTTCTTTTTGTAATTTTTATCTCTTTCCCTTAGTTTTTTATTGATTTTTATTTTTGTAATTTCTTATGTTAAGAAAATGTATTTGTGTGTAAAACAGGATAGGTAAAATGAGACCAATTTTCTATTGCTAGAAATAATGAAAAGTTTTGGGAACTTCGTATAATTTCTTAATATCTCGAAAACGGTTGAAAATCTTGGGAAGCAAAAGGTTACCATTCGAAAGCTTACTAAATGCTCTACAAAAAATGTTCTGACGAAAGTTTTAATTAGGCGATGTCAATCGGAGAAATAAGTGCTTAAAACATTAAAGTAATTGATTTCGTTTATTCGAACTTTTTTTTTGTCGGGTTTTATTCCTTGTTATTTCTTAAATGCTTATAGTTGGATAATGTATTTTACAATAAAACTGGTTAAGTAAAATAACAAAACAATTTATTGTTAGAAATATAGATTTCCTAGATTCCAAGACCTTGTAACTAGCGGGACCCTTTCTAGTGTTGACCGACCCTTCCAGGTAAGATCGTAAATCAAGACCTTTCAAGACTGGTGGAACCAAAATAATAACTGCTTCTAATTTAATCTTCAGGCGATTCGCCAAAGTTGCGAAGCCTTATCAATAAATAAATATTTTAATCTTTCCAAATTAGACTAGGAGGGATAAGAACGGAACCGCGCTAAGATGATGCAGTTCCTGCGAGTCGGACTTTTTTTGTAATCAGTTAAGGACAGATGAGAATCCACATTGGCAAAAGTAATAGAAAGAATGATATGTCCAAGTAGTGTAGTTGTTTCAGATTCATGTAAAGGAGACATTAATTTACACATCATTAGCAAATATTATGAGATCATTAGTTTTGTTTGCATGTTTTTATTCATTTTTATGGCGCATCTGCATCAAGGCCATTAGCATTGGCCTGTCTATATGTTACAATAGACCGGGGTAGCTTCTTTGGTGCTTCCTAAACATCCATGGATATAGCTTCAGGGAGCCCATAGATGAAAGGACTCAACTAGCTGCAGGTGGGACTTTGATCCGCATGTCCTGCATGATAATTTTGTTTTGAATAATTTAATTTAGAATTATTAATATAGTCGTGATTCTATAATTAAAAAGTACCAATACAGACTGTAATTAACGAGGCTGCAGAGAACAATGAATCATTAAAATAATCTGAATGTGTAAATTCTTTAAGCAGAATCTTGTTTTTTATTTCCTTAATATTCTTTAAAAAATTCTTTATTAAACTCTGACTTAACCTGATTTTCACCAGCTACAAATTTTGATGTCTATGATTACATATCGCACTAGTATTTCTAAAGTGACATAACTCAAAATAAAACTCTGCTGAAAATATGTTACACTTGCCTATGTAAGGGGCATAGCATTAAGACAGGAAGAGTGGCACAAGAGCCCTCTGGTGTACAAGCTCTGAAGCCATGGGCGTATATAAGGGGGGGGGCTGCAGCCCCCCCCCCCCCCCCGAAATTTTGATTTGATCGGTAAAAATTTCATAAAACCCTTAAAAATAAAGTAAATAAGATCATTTAGTTCATAAAACATTGTAATGATTAATTATTATAAAATGATTGCGCCACGTTGGGTCGCCAATAACTGTAATGATTAATTATTATAAAAAATGATTTCGCCAATAATTGTTAAGATTAATTATTTTAATAAAAAGAATGAAACAATTGTAATTACTTTTATTATATGAATTTAACTTAATCTCAGGGATCAAAGTTCCGAGTGAATGAACGATATAATATTGATTCTTAGACAATTCCGAAATACAAAACAATATTAAAATACACACAAACAATAATAAAATAATCGACAACTACAAAAAAAACAATTTTTACCTCTAAATCAATCCGCTTCCAACAAAACCTCAATACACTCCGTATTCGACCACTGCTGAGAATCAACTGACTTCTTATCTCTATCGTTGCTGAGAATCAACTCACGATCCTCAATTCAGGGCTGCTGGGGATCAACTCACCTCTTATCTCTATCGCTGCGGAGAATCAACTGACGATCCTCAATCCAGGGCTGCTGGGGATCAACTGACTTCTGTAATTTACTGAGGACAGACCCCAGCTCCACATTCCATGAATGCTGGGAATCGACTGACGCCATTCGAGCGGGAAACTTTGGCTTCCCTTTTTCCAACTTCCGCAGTTTGCCGGATTATATATAAAGATAATAATTATGTTTTTTGCAATACCAAATAATTAATTTATTGTTATCTGAATGTAAATTTAATATGGATATATTGTATACCAGTATTGTCCAAAAATATTATTAATTTTGATCGTATATAATACGATGTTATTTGTATATATGGTTTGTGATTTGCGCGGGCTTTTCAAAATATCGATGGTTATTTGAATTTAAAAATATTTTCGTGAATGTAATATATCATTACAACATATTCTAATTTGGATGTAATAGCGTTTAAGTTGGCTGATACACCGGAAATTTTCCCAGCCCCCTCCGAAATTATTTTCTATACACGCCCATGTCTGAAGCTAGGTACATACAAATTTGATGGTTGATAAAGAGATATTTACCATGTCTTTCATATTCATGAATGAAATACACCGGTTTTTGAGTTGTGTCACTTTAGAAAAACTAGTGCGATATAGATAGCCAATTAAGAGAAATCTGTGGCCTCGTTTGTTTGTGCTATTGCTTAGGATAAGTAGTTAGCTTGTAGTTTGCTGCATTATTCACCGAACATTTGAATCCTACAAGATACTGGCACACAGAAAAAGTATTGAAAATTATTCTGAGGTGCAAGAAAAAATTTCCTTCCTAAGCATTTGATTCCTTCAGCAAGTCCTGTAGCAGGACTCTCTGAGGGGCAAATATTATGCAAGTATCTGATTCTTTATCGTACAACACAGGGAGATCGTGTGGTCAGTACTACGCTCTGACCTCCCGATGTTCCCTTTTGCAGGAAATCATTGAAGGCTGGGTGCATCTAAGGACAGACTGGAACATCAATTTCGACAACACTCTAGCAGATAAAATCTTTAATACATGCCTGCCTTTAGGAGCCTCACCTACCTCCTCTGAATTCTTTAGTTTTGGAATAAAAATTGTTGTCAGATGGGAAAAGTATTCAGAAAAATTAAGTAAATAATTCAAATAAAATTATTTTGGTTCCAAAAATTGTTTTATTAAGCAACCTGTACTGTAAAACGATTCGATATGTTAAGAGGCCAAGACCTTCTGTTGTCCCTTTACTCCTTTTCTTTATTTGTTTACTGTATCTTCAAATGTAATGAAAAATAGTATTTATTTCCAGTCCAAGATATGATAAATTGTCCATATGAAACAAAATCTGAAACATTTTATTTTGTTGATGGCAAACTTGTGATTCACAATAAAGCTGACTACGCTTATAATGGAGGATGTAATATAGAATGGGACTAATTTGTGACTTTTTTTTCTATTGGAATAAAGAAAGTACGTTTAATATAACATAATCATCATGTTTATTATTAGAAATTTTTTTATTAAAACTAAGTTACACTGAATAAATACTTTGGTGAACTGAAAGAAATTGAAGCTAAGGTTTTAAATAAGGTCAAGCATGGAAGTCCATGGCCTATTGAAAAAGGAATATGGGAGAGAACTATTTATACATTCATAAATAAGAGAGGCTTAGTTCAGTTCTTCTAAAAATGAAATGTTTAAAATAGTTTTCAAGAAAAATAAGACAAGAAAATAATATTATTTTTTTTTTTTTAAACCCATAAAATGGTATGTATTCATACATATATATACTAGAAGGGCTGGATGAGTCCAGGGACCCATTTTTTTTTTATATTTTTCTATTGTAAAAGAACATTGATTTTTTCTAAAAATTGTTGACTTAAAGTGAAAATTATATATTAAATATGACGGCGCTAATGGCCAAGTTGTAGATGCGCCGTAAAAAAAAAAAAAAAAAAAAAAAAAAAAAAAAAAAAAAAAAAAAAAAAAAAAAATTGAATTTAATTTTATTTTTAGGGCCTAAGCTACAATATATATTGGTGGACCTTCACTACAGAAGTGTCGACTAGTAAATTTCATATTTCAGAACCCTTAGATCACAAAAATAACAGTCCACCATAACACAGATTTTGTGTGAAATTCACGAAAAAACAATTGTTGTGCTCGTAAAAAAAATCATCATTCTCGTTGAGATTTAATTTGATATTTTTCACAAAAGATCAAAACCTGCCAATAACTGCTACTATTAATTTATTAATGGAATATTTAATTAGTTGAGGAACTAGTTTAAGAAATTTTTTACAACACTGTTTTTTTTAAACTTTATATATGAAAGCAGTTATGAACTTTGTCTTTTTTTTTATTATAAGGGTCAACCCTTGCTATAAATACTTTTGTATTAGAAGCAATAAATATATCATATCACATCCGTTATTAATGGAACTAGGGATATGAACGGAAATGCGCTAAGGTGATGCTGTTTCTGCGAATCAGGCTTCTTTTTTTTTGTTAAGAAATGTTTTTCTTCTTTCTTGTAGGTAGGACATTGGTCAGGGATTATCCCTTCCGGTACAGTTCTCCTTTATCTAATAGCCCTCATTTTGTATAAATTCTATTAAACATAGTCAGAATAGAATTCAATTTTCCACACAACTAGCGATTTCCCAGTCGTTGGTATGTCCACGCCACAAGTTTCGGCTAGTTTATATCCCACATCTTAATTTATGCTACTCACCTTCAAATGTGTTTCTAGTAAAGTATAAGTGCAGAATCTAACCTTTCTACCCTGCTGTGTACACTTTTATTGTTTTGGATATGCATGCAAAGATTTTCTATTAATCTTCTTTTATTATTTTTTTTTTCTTATAAAGTTTTAAATGGGTTAGGAAAAAAAAAAGAATAAAATTCAGTCTAGTTTATTCAAGAGCAGATTGTGTAGTATGTAAGTTCATATATATGCCAATAACTTAAACAAATTAATTAACAAGGGCACATTTTGACTTGTCACCAGGGAGGTACTCATTTTGAGTACAATATATAGGAATGTTCAGGTTCAGAAAATGAAAGAAATAAGGTCTGAATCAATTTTATATTATAGCAAAAATAAAGTTTGAGTAGATATGTTAGATTATATTTGTAGGCATTATTCTACCAGAGCTATGACAAGAAGATGGCCAACACGTATATTTTTTATAAAATTTTGGATCTGGCCAGAGTAAATAGTTTGATAATTTGGAAACAGACCACTACAACAAAAATCATGTCAGTTTTTGATTTCTTATCAGACATTTTACACAGCGAGGAATTTACCCCAAAACCGAAACCATATATATCAAAATCGAAACAACAAATAATTAAAAAGAAAACCAAAATTAGGACGGATAGTTCAAATAAATAAAAATAAATCCTTTCAAAATGCAGAAAGGTTGCTTGTGGAAAGTGTCTGAGTGACATTTACAAACTTTGTCTGCAATAATAAAATGTAATATATAACTATTATTGTTTTATTAATAGAGACCTATTATAACTAACATGTATTTTTTCTTCTTACAGTAAAAGTCAATAGAAAAAGAGAGCTTTGTATTTAAATAATTAAAATCAGCAATTCTAATGAGAAAATTGAAATAAAAGAGTATTAAATATAAAAAAAAAAAGAGTATTAATGTACATAAAATAATAAATGGGTCCACAGATCCATCATGACCATTCCAGGCTTACAAAAACTCTGGTCCTTCTAGAGTTCATGCAAGAATAATGTGTTTTAACCTAGTTGACCATTTATTAAAATTACATTTTATTGGAACAGGTTCCATCTCACTTCCAAATGTTGTAATATTTACCTATTTCATTAAGTTTATGCTCCACTTCTCTACTCTTTATCGGTACACTGATTTCAAATGAAAAAGTTACTGTTGTCCTTATGGCAGATACCATTATCCCTTAGTCGTCGGACTACTGCAGGAACATAAGTTCTCTTTTTTGTCTTACGTCCAAAGCTCTTGCAGGTAGTATTCTAACAGAAGCCACTGACAACAGTTTCAACAATAATGTGTGATAACAATCAAAACGAGGTGTGCAGCCAACGGCCATAGCCACATTGAATGCATCCGTTCCCATTGATCACCGAAGTTAAGTTACGTCGGGCGTGGCCAGTACATGAATGAGTGACCAACCACGTCCTGTTGGCATTATAAAAGGGTGGCAACCTGTAGTTAGCCCAGTGTTAATAGCTCAATTGTTGATATGACATTAAAAAAAAAAAACAAGGTGTGACAACAATATATTTAATGAAGGGTCTAAACCCCCAGATAAATTATCAAAATTTATTGTTCTTTGGCAAGAATTATTTACACTGACATATGACATATATTTATTGAATTCTCCTAGGCCATTAGCACCGACATCCATGACAGCCAGGAATTTTATCAGAAAAATCCCTGCTGCAGGTGGGGATTGAACCCACCATCTCTCGCATGAGAATCAAGACATTAGCTACGAGGCCGCTGGGAGACCCCATCAAGCTAATTTATTTCAATTTATTGAGTGAAACAATAAAATAAAAAATAATTTAAACATTTGAAGTTTGAAAATGAACAATAATCATTCAGGAATAAAAAAGTAATTACAGTAAACTTCCTCTAATCCGGCACGGCAGGGATTGAAAGCCAAACATGAAAAGTGCACCTCTTCAGTTCTTCTGCACCAATTCCGTGAAATCTCCCCTACAACCCCGTGGTGCTCGACGGGGTTGTAGAAAAACTCCCGGAAACCCTCTTAGTGATCAAATACGTACTTGTTGCCAGTTCAGTTTATAGCTTTCGACTGAGGCAGTATAATTCTAATAGAGTGCAATGGCATTTTAGGCAGTTAAGATTGAATATGTACTAGTCTTACAGTCTACATTTCCTTTAATTTTCACCTCTATATTTTTTTTTTTTTTGGCAGTCATCCGATAATCCGGAATGTTTTATAATCCAGTATCCTTCAAGTCCCAAATGTGACGGGTTAAAGGAGATTGACTGTAATAACTAGTCAATTAAGAATTAAAAAATATAAGGAAATTTATTTTTTCCTTCATTCTGGTAACAAAACTATCAAATATTCTGTAGACATTTCTCAGGTTATGGGGAGCTTCTTCCCAATTTTCTCAAGAGGTGGAGATGTCTGAAACACCAAAAGCTTACTCCTTCGAATCTTTCTCTTGTAACTTCTTTCTCAAGCGTTCCATCTTTATTTCTTTCACGCGAGCTAATGTTTCTTGCTGCCTAATCAAAAGCTTCTTTTTCTTTAAGCTGTATGCCGGTGGAGATTGTATTGTTCTTTTAGGTTTCCAGTTTACTTTTTTATCTATTGTTTGCATAATATTTACCTAAAAAAAAATAAATCATTTTGAGAATCTCTAATTTTGATAGAAATTTGTATAAAATAAATTAAAATCTGGTTGTGAAATTGTACAACGCATTCATTGCCTTGAAACATACAATTGAAAAAATAAATAAATAAATAAAATACCTAAGGACCTGAGACTGAGATTTTTTTTTATTTTTAAAGAAAAAAACTAGCTGTAATTTGTTTTCAATAGTCAATTAGAAACATATTGACAAATTAATTTTTATTCTGCTAAAGTTGTTACTAGAATAAGAAGAATTTATCAGATCTCCATGGAAATAGGAATTATTAAGAATAAACAAAAAATTTAATTAAGAATAATCAGTTTAGGAACAAAATATTTTGTTTAGAGTTATAGAGCAATAATAGAACATTTACCCTACCTTTATAACCTAGGAGAATTCGTAATAACATTAGAAATCAGGCATTTTTAAGTTTGGAGGCATTTTTTTTTTTTTTTTTTTTTTTTTTTTTTGTATTCTGGTAAAGTGCTGGCCTGGTAAGGGTGTGTTAGCTTAAGCTGTGAGCCCTCTGGGTAGTGTCCACCATGACACTATGCTATGGGTGCTTGGAGGTTCAAGATAGCACAGCTCCACCGAGGAGAACCCAAGCTCAAATCATGAGGCGGCAATAAATCCACTTCCTTGGACTAACAACGGAATTACCATTTGGCCCTGTAATACTAGGACGACTTAATAGTATCAACTGGCAAGGCTGTGTGTGGTCAGCTCCAGCCAGAAGTGGGTTCATTCTCCATGGATCCATGTGAGGTATTAATAACCCAAATGGTTAACATGCTTTAAAAGAAGAAAAAAAAAAACATTATTTATTTAAATTTTAATGTTCACTTAAACAACAATGGTTTTTGGGATGTATTATCTACATAATACCACTCTTTGCTACTTGCTAGGATATGGTTAATGCCTTTTCTTTTTTTAGAAAGAAAAGCAACCACCCCTGGTGGGAATCGAAGACTGTAGGCATGGAGTGTTGATGGCCACCGGGCCTTCTGGGGGATTTACATTAAATTAAATGGGGAGGCCCGATGGCCATGAGTGCTAAGGTGTATGCATCCGGGCCTAAGGTGGTTCGATTTCCACTAGGGGTGGTTGCTTTTCTTTCAAAAAAAGAAAAGGCCTCAGCCTTATCCTGGCTAGAAAAGGGTGGTGACCTATAGATAACCCAGAGATGGGCATAATTTTATTTATAAATAAAAATACGAATTTATTCGTACTTCATATATTTGTGAATACGAATATAAATAAATTCGTACTTCATATATTTGTGAATACGAATATAAATAAATTCGTATTCATAAGTGTGAATAAGAATTTATTTTTATTCACATATATTAAATATAAAAATACAAATAAAATTTTATTCACAAATTTTTCTGCGAATAAAAATAAATTCACAGAAAAAATTGTACATTTATTACGTATTTTTATTTATAAATAAAATTATGCCCATCTCTGAGATAACCCATCATAAAATTCATTGTCAATAAATGGACGTTAAAATTTAAATAAATGAATTGGATGTGTAGCATGAGCCCTAGAAGATCACATTTGATACTTTTCATCTCAATACATTTTTTCTCCCAAATGATTAATATTATTGTGTAGATCCTAAGATGTTGTAGGAAGTTGGTAACAGCTTTTATTCAGTCCTCATATATTTTATTTTTGAGTTACATAGGATGCAGCATGTCACACACTAGGTTATTTAAATTTTGTTACAGAAATGTTTCGGCTATAAGCCATTTTCATTTGTCAATCTGTAAAATATAATGGATCATACTGGTTAGGATATTAAATTTCAAATCTGAGTTTTATGTCTATTATTTGAAATTTAATATCCTACCCAGTATGATCCATTACATTTTACACATTGAAAATGGCTTATAGCCAAAACGTTTCTGTAACAAAATTTAAATAACTATGTGTGTGACATGCTGCACCCTATGTAACTTATAAAATATATGAGCACTGAATAAAGCTGTTACCAACTACCTACAATATCTTATAGTTTATCTAGAAAAAAACCAAAAACAAAAAAAAAAAAAAAACTGCCAACGGGGAAAACCATTTTTACTAGAGAAGGAAAAGATCTTCATAATCTGATGAGGATGAAAAATAAGACAATCTACAGAGGCAACTTATTTTATTACACGCTAACAGGGTACTTTTGGGACAAAATCTCATCTTCTAAGCATTTTTCATTTTCCATGACATAACAGCAGGACCTTGTCGAACTTAAACATCATTACTGCTATGGACTGATTGGTGGATGTTCAACAACCTCATGAGGGTGAAAAATAAGACAATCTCCACTGTTATAAAATAACATGCACTGATGATCAGATTTTTTCTCAAAGCATTCCCCAGGTTGAAAACATTCAGGTTATTACTGCATCAATTTTCAATATTTTCTTATTATTTTTTTTATTAATTGCTAGGCTATTCACACCGGGCTATCTACAGGTTGATATCCTCTTAAAAACTAATAATAAAAAAACAAATACTATATATTACAAATAAATAATAATAAAAAAACTATCCATAGTGGCAAGGGTCAAACAGCATTCTCAGGTTCTTACACCTTGACAGATATTTTATTGTCATAAATTACAACTCTTTTTTTTAAAAAAAAAATATTTATTTTTTTTAAAAAAATATTTATTTTTTTAAAAAAAATATTTATATTTTTAAAGCTTTTTTTCTAAGATTAAATACAGCTTTCCTATATTTTTTTTGTCTCATAGACATTTTATATCCTACAACTCATTTTTCCATTTCAAGTCAGCATTAATTTTACAAATGAATTATAAATGAAGCTTAATTTGCATGTTAAATGTAAAAAAAAAAAAAAAAAAAAAAGTGAATATAGAACGGAAATGTTCAACTTTATGTTTAAAATTAAAGCATTGGTGATGAATAATTTTCTGAAACATTACTCCTCGCTATTCATACTTCCTGAAAGTAAGTTTCTAAATATCATATCACAGTGGTGATAATTATTCATTAAAGCCAGAGAATAGGCCTAGATTAGGCTAATGACAGTGACAGTTCAAATATTTATGATTCAGTGTACACATCGGAGGCCTTTTTCGTAAATATTAAGGACTGTATAGAGATAACAGAACCAAGAACTTTAAACATGTGATATCGTCGATCCAAATGCAAAGTATTGAATGTGAAAAAACGCATTTTTCATTTTCTATCCATACTGATTGCTGTTGGACTGACGTATACGTTGTGGGAAAATCTCGAATCTAAGTTCACTCTGTGAAAGGGTAAGTAACCATTGTCAAACTATTGAATGTGCCGACTATTTAACTATGTCCAAAAGCAAACTAATGAATACAAATTTCGTTAGTCTGCATTCGGTACTGTGAACAAATGTTTTGAACTCATCTGATCCTAAGTCTCGAATGTGCCACATTCGCGTTTTTGACGTTGGAATGAGAAGAAAATCAAATTTCCGTTATGGCAAAGTATTGAATATGTCACTTTCACGTGTTTGCTGTGGCAATTGCTATTGTAAAATCAAAGATTGTTAATGCAGACGATGGTGGCATATTCAATAGTTAGCAATTTAAATCAGGAGTCAAAAGTAATTGTTAACTTTTATTTGAAAAGAGTATTTTTTAAACTTTTACTTTTGTTTCTATTTTAAAAAATTAAAAGTTAGAAAATAACTTTTTGGTTCTAAACTTTTTTTAAAAGAAGTTTTTTTTTTTTTTACTATTATTTTTCAACTTAATCACTTGCTAATCGCGGAGGTCGCAATTAACAATTAATTCAGCATTTAAATTCCGGGTACAATTTTATTTTAAAAAATAAACTAATTCTTTATGTGATTAAGAATATTTGAGTTATTAATTATATCGTGCTAATGACCACAGCAGTAGATGCACCAAAAGAAAACTAATAAATTAATTATTTTCCCCATGGAAAAACTCCAACAATTTTCTCCTAAAACTTTTTTTAAAGAATTTAAGATGAAAAATATTGCGTTCTAATTTTAAACGAATTGTAATTGAATTGAATTATTTAAAAGAATACAATGCTAAATAACGAAAATTCCACATTCGCTAGTTTGCATTAAAAATTAAAGAATAATAATTATCAATTACAGAAAATCAAACTAACGAATGTGTCTTAAGTCTAATTAAAATATATAATAAGACAAAATATTTGTAGAGACATCTATAAGGCACCAAACCACTTATAATAGCATAGATGAAAAACGTTTAACAGAAAGCACTGATTTAGAATTAACCTCGAAACAGTTTTTTTACTCTCCTGAAAAGTGGTGATTTTGACATTCGATACTAACACATTATGAGCTATAATCATAATGAAACATATACTGGGCTCTCATTCAAACTATCACAAGATCTCCAGTATTCCAACAGCTTTTGTTTCATGATTTAGTTCTGTTTACTGGCATCAAAATTTTATTACTTTTTATCATAATTTAAATGTTTGCCTTTTTAATTCTTGAAACAAATATCAGTAAACTTGTATGAATTATTTTTAATGTAAAATTACATTTTTTTTATGAACTATATTTTTAATTATATCAATATAATTCGCAGAATAACATTTATTTTTAAAAATAAATTGAGAGAGGTTTTAGTTTTTCAAATGATTTCATAATTTGTTTCCTTTCTACCACTGTCCATTCCTCCATGGAAGCTATATCAGTGTGTCTACTACTTTTGTCAAAGCCAATTTCATGACTTTTTCGTGACATTTTCATGACTTGCAATGCAAATTTCATGCCCATTGAAAAGAAAATAATTTCACTCAAATAAGAAAAAGCCTCAACTTTTAGCTTTAAATTATTTATAACCTTACATGGATTACCGGATTGCAGTGATATCTATAAAAAAAGTCCGACTCGCAGGAACTGCGTCATCTTAGCGCGGTTCCAGTTTTTTTTTTTTTTTTTTTTTTTTTTTTTTTTTTTAAGGCACATCTACATCTAGGTCATTAGCGCCGACATCCAGGGTGTAGCGAGGAATTTCACCAGCGAGCAGTGGGATGATAAAATTCCTGCCGGAGGTTGGGAATCGAACCCACCATCTCCCGCTTATGAATCCAAGGCGCTAGCCCTTCATATCCCTATTCTCATTTGAAAAGCATAGAATAGAAACAGATAATATTTTCCTCGGCCTTTGTTGAAAGGGTTTTATGGCTATGGTATACCTGGGGTCAGGTCCGCAAGACCCTAGAATCCTCTTCTACCGATACTTCATTTCATACGTTTCAATGAATTGGAAAATATCAAATATTTTCACACATTCCTGTGTTCTTTTACTATAGTAATAATTCTACAGATAAAGTCAATTAAAAAATAAAATAAAAAAACCAACAGCATAAAGGCAATTGAAAATATTCAAAAGACGTCATCGAATCTTTTTCTCTTGGCAAGCTATATTTCTAACAATGAATTGTTTTTCTTATTTTGCTTAATCTTTTTTATTGTAAAATACATTATCCAACTATAAGCAATTAAAAAATAACAAGGAATAAAAACAGACAAAAAGAACAGTTCGAATAAGCAAAATCAATTACTTTAATGTTTTAAGCACTTATTTCTCCGATTTACATCGCCTAATCAAAACTTTCATCAGAACCTTTTTTGTAGAGCATTTAGTAAGCTTTCTAATGGTATTCTTCCGTTTACCAAGATTCTCAACCTTTTTCAAGATATTAAGGAAAATATACAAAGTTACCAAAACTTTTTAAGTCTGTTAATAAAATATTTTATTCTAACCCTTCCTTAACTCCAAACGTAACCAAAATTTCAACATATTAGTTTTGATGAAAGTAGAACATGCAGAAAATGTTTCAACTGAATCCCATGATTCTAAGTACCCAAACCAAAAACGGTATTCAAAAAATATTTTTCCAATTTTCTCGAAAACGGTTAAAGCTATCGCCTTGAAAATGGTTTCATTCGTTTTCCTAGCCCAGGAATCATATAAAACGAGTACTTAGAAGCTTATGAACTCAAAAACGTAAGCGTTACGATTTTTTTTGCGCGAATTTCGCCCCAAACGCCTCCTTCCAGTAGGCGGATTTTGCTGGTTAACGAACTTGACCTTTCAAATTGGACGAAGGATTTTTGTACCAAATTTCATCAAAATCGGACCATTCGTCTTCTAGCTAGAGAGCGAACAGACAAATATATATATATATAAATAAATATATACATACATATATATATATATACAAATTTGAACCACCGTTATTTTCGGTCTCTAGGGGTTCTGAAACGCGAAATTTTCTAGTCGGCACTTCCGGATTGTTTCATTGTATCAACCCTATAAGCGGGGTTCCTCCCTATGGGGGAGGGAGGAACCGCGCTAATAAACATACAAATTAACATACATTTAAGACAATTAATAAAACTTTATAAAATGTAGATCATATGTTAAGATGGTAGTTCACATTAATTTTAAAAGTTAAGAAACGATAATACTAAACATTTTAGAATTTCTATAGGATTAGCAGCCTAATAAATATGAACAACGGTAGGCGAAATCTAAATTTCTAAAAATATTACTAATATTCATTATCAATGTAAAAAAAATAGTAAATTAAAGTGTACACAATCTCAATATTTAACTCTGCATGAAAAACTCTGAAAGACAAATAAAAATATATGTAAATAATGGATAATTGATGTGCAATAAAGGAATCTAACAGGGGGAGGGGGTGAGGGTGGCAGATAGAAGTGCCGTACAAAAACAGCACCAATTACTAATGCCCAAAAGCCCTGGAATTACGTTAGGCACCGGTAAATCTGAAATTTTGTGACATGGTTTCAAAATTCATGACTTTTTCGCGCCCCCTATTTTCAATTTTGTGACATTTTAGTGATTTTCATGACTTTTTCGTGTAGTAGACCCCTATATATATGTTAAATGAAACCTGAATTCCAAGATTCTTTTATCTTAAATCTTCTAATCTTTGATAACATTTTAAGCACCATAAAAAAAGGTATTTATTTAATTGTAATGCAGGTGGTATTCAATTATATGGGTAATCGGCAGGTTACCAACCTTTTATATCCAGGTTAGCAGAGATGCCTTTCATTCTGCTTTAAATTAAAGCCACCACTTCTAGTGGGAATTAAACACACAACCATTGGCATAGAGTGTTCATGCCTTAACAAAGTCCTCAGACATTGATTTATCAACCACTCATAACAGGCAGTGCATACAATGGGTACATTCTACATTCTATTTCTCTAATCCATGAAGGACACCTAACAAGTAACTTTACAAATATAAGAAAAAAAAAGGGGGGAATGGAAACCTAAGTTTTAATGAATTAAAGAGCACATAGAAAAATAAATATATATTTGAATCAAAAAATAACAATTAATCTAATTTTGAAAGCTTAGTGTTGAGATTACTCATTTTTGAACATCTTTTGAACTTATCACTTTAAACCTTCATTCTCAAGAAATTTAATATTTTCATAATTTTGAATATTGCTCAAGGCAGAAACAGATGGTATGCAAAGTTTTGAACACTTATTGATCACACTACCCCATAGTGTTAGCTTATTGGTAGAACTATCTCTAAAGAAGGAACCCCATCTGGTAGACACTAAGTATTCCTTCGAAGGATGCTCCTCATCGCCCCAGATCTTTTCGGCAGCCAATTCTTCACTTATTGCGAGGGTATCACATATCAAGTTCTTGTGAGGTGTGAATATATCTTCAACTATGTTGTCTCCAATGTATAGACACTTTGGGTTGCCAGAAGGAACTACTTCACTTAAAACAACTTGAAGGTCTTTCCAATTGCCCTGACTATAAATGTTGTTCAATTTTAATGCATTACTCTTTATTTCATCACATTCTCTGAGACCAGAAACTTCTAAAAATGGCCTTTGTAAGTAAAAGAATCCAGGTTTTCTTGAAAAACAAATTACTATGTCAAAAATGTCGCGCCAGTCCTCACCTAAGACATATGAAGCTGTAAACGACGCATAATCAACATTGGAGCCAGTAATTAAGAACAGAGCTTTTGTCTTGCCAATTTCTTTCAACCAATTGACAAAATAATTTGAACATTTATTAATATATTTTTCAGGATTTAATTTCAGTTCTTTGAAGTAATCACTTTCATTGGTGGCAAAATTATCTCTGGAATACATATAAACAAGCCCAGAGAGAACATCGTGACCCACTGAAAAATAATTATTGTCTCCGCGGGTTATAAGTGAATCGACTGCACGCGCAAAGCACAATGAAGATGGTAAATCAAAATAGTCCAGAAGAATTCGAAACTTTGATTTCATATTTTCCTCCCAAGCACATGTTAAATCTTTACAAAGCAGTTCAGTGTACTGAAATTGCTTAGACTCGCCATATATTAATTTAATATCCGATTCCATTAACTCTTTGGTTCCATGACTAGCTTTTAAAATTAATCCTTTCTCGTCAAGTTTCAAAACATTTCCTCTTTCAAAGTCCAATATCAGTCCACGTTGTAAGAAATCAATATCATCACTGGTTAATGGGGAGTACAAAAACTGAGGATCGTATCCTTTCCTTTCAACTAAAAATCGAGACAATACATTATATTCCATTTGCACCATTGGTTTAATCTTGTACTCACACAAAGTATTGTCGAGATCAAATCCTATGCAGTCATAATTATCAAGCCTGAACATTTCTTGACTATTTACTCCCATGGTAGAATATTTTCTTTCTTTAAATAAATTAATATCTTTCCTTGTAAATAAAAGTCCAGATGTGTTTTGACAACAATAACTTTTAAAAACTGTATTAACTGTTGATATTCCTAGGCAACAACACTTAGAACTATTTGTTAAATAACTGTATCTTAGTAACAGATTGTATTGGAAATTAAATATATTATATTTAAACAATAGTGAAGTGGTCATTTCAGTTTATTATGTAACAAATATATTAATCAAAATTATTGACCTTGTAATGAGGTTAAATCAAAAATAAAACAAAAAATGTAATGGGATACTCCCCCCAGGCTCAATAAAAGATCTATTTTTCATACTCAATGGAAGCAAGGGCAGCAAATCACTAACAATTCTATAAAAATAGCAACATACTTGTGGGGATACACACCCACTATCAGCCCCATTACAAATGTAGGTCAAGTTAACCTTCAATTGAAAAGACCTATAAAAGTGGTTGAGAATGCTTACCTCTTCTGGAATATGTACATATCTTATATTTCTTTCTTTTACAAAAAACAAATCATAATAGAATTCATTTCCACAAACATCAGTAAAGACTGCATCTGACATTGTAATATTCATAGACCTGAAACATTCTTAAGCACAGAACATTTTTTTTTATTATTGTAGGACATAAAGAGTGAGTTCTTTACCCATCAACGATATCAATTTTTCCAGAAACATAACAGTCATTTCTCAGATCAACTGTGGTGTATAATCCAGCTAAACCTTGAACTAGACATGTCAGTCCATTAAGAGATGGATTCGCTGAATTCATAATTCTAACAACAAATATACTGTGGCTTGAAAAAAACTGGATAGTTCTTTGAAAACACGTTTACATTATCAAATGCTTTATTGAATAATAGTGTTTTATTAAATAGCCTTCCCCTATATGGTTATAATTCTACACGTGATCCTTGTACACAAACAGCAGCTGATGCGATTTTTTTTTTAGCTGACTAAAAATAAACAGATAAATATAAATTAACTGACCTTGGACAGACATTAAACACAGGTTATAATTATTTGATGATCAATAGAAATTCAAAAACATTTGTATGTTTTCAATTTCATATTGTTTTATAACGTCGAAGAAGAAAATGAACAAACTTGCCACAACCATAGTATTTTTTTAGCAAAACTACTCCCCATGCAATTGGGACTCTATCTTATCTTTTTGCAGTACAAATAAATATAAAATGCACTTCTTTGAAATATCGATTGTCAATTGTAAATCATAAACATCCAAATAACTATATAAGATCAAATTATTATTGCTCGATATTCAGAAAGTTTTTAAAAAACAGTGGAAATAGAGATTTACCTGAAAGATTGTTTAAAAAAAAAACCTCGAAGGCCGTGAGCGTAGAACTTTAAACACTGTGCCCCGTGGTTCGAATCCCTCTATGGATGGTGGCTTTCGAAATAAAGGAAAGGCATTAGCTCTGTTCCGACCAGAATAGGATGATAGTCTGAAGGTAATACGTCCCCCAAATAAGTTTTATTTGTAAATGGACGTTAAAATTTAAATAATGAAGTAATGTGTTAACAAATGTATATTAAAACATTTTTTTAAATGTTTAAAATAGTCTTCAGTTGGTGAGGAATGTGCTCAGTTTACACAGGTTTCGTTGAATGTACTTTTATTATTTTGAAAATCTTTAGTAGAATTCACGAGACTACGTTCGCATTCAGAAAAAGACCTCCAAGCACTTCCATTGTGTTCCATGAATTCGTTTTATTCCTGACCTAGTAAATGTATTTATATTAATTGTACGTAAACGAAATATGTGTATTATCCAGACAAGAATGGAAAACATGGTTCAAAATCAAGTCCAACGATGGAGGGTTACTCCAAAGTGGAGAAAAGAACCCAGAAAAATAAATAAATAAATAAATAATAATAATAGAACAATTAAACACGTGTACCCAAACGACAGAAGTATGCACAGCGCTGCAGCGGTGTGTTCCACTGTACTAAAAGCACATTTAAAAGTCCGTCACGCAGGAGCTGCATAACTAAGCACTTTCCTCAGAATTTGGGTAGTGTAGACTGCTTTCCAGAACAATTTGCTTAAAATATCCTACATAAATAAAATAAAAACATAAATAGTTCTCTTTTAATTTTGTAATGAGTAACTGATAAATTATTAATTTGCTTCCAGAGTTATGTTTACACATGGTACCTACTTCACTACGTAATAAATACAAAAAACCTCATATTATCGTATTTTGATCTAACGCAGGAACCGGATACAGTCCCTCTAGCCCTCCTTGCGGCGCCTTTGTGAACCTATGTCTGGCTGGCTTTTCTATTGAAATATATTACAAAGTAAACCCCCCTTTCCGATTGACCGATTCAGCTCATTTTTACAACACTTCTTTCTCATGAGTTACCCACGACGTATACCGCGTTTCGTTACGCGAATTGCGCGTTAATAGGAGTATATTAGTAATTTGGGTCCGGAGTAAACCCCCCCTCCTAATGAACCGATTTAGTTTATTTTTACAACACATATTTACCTGTAGATTACCACTACGAATACCAAGTTTCGTCGAAATATACCAAAAATCACGGTTGGTAGTGGCGAACTGGTATTGTGGGTCTGGAGTAAACCCCCCCTCCTAATGAACCGATTTAGTTTATTTTTACAACACATATTTACCTGTAGATTACCACTATGAATACCGAGTTTCGTCGAAATATACCAAAAATCACGGCTGGTAGTGGCGAATTGGTATTGTCGGTCCGGAGTAAACCCCCTTTCCTAATGAACCGATTTAGTTCATTTTTATATCTCACTTTTCTCTCTATATTACCACTACGAATACCAAGTTTCGTTGAAATATAACAAATATTACGGCTGAAATGGTCAAATTAGTGTTTTGGGTTCGGGGTAAACCCCACCTTCCGGTAAAATATATATATATTTTAACTATTGTTTAAATTTTATTGTTTAAATATAATATATATATATATATATATATATATATATATATACATTTTAACGGGGGTCATTTTCGCTGTCTACTAGGTAGGATCGATAAAGATTTGAAGAAATTTTTCAAAAATTCCGTCATGAGTCCAACCTCAATAGCTACTTTCCTTCGGAGGAAAGTGCTAAAAGTGGGTAGCTCAAATTAAGTTGTGGAAGATAAACCAGCGGAAACTGATGGAGGGCGGATAAATCGCGAATTATGTTCCAAGGGCGTCTGTAGGAAATAAGTTTGGGGGGGGGGGAGCACCGGGGGAATGGAATACTAACAGCCTAGAGCTTGGATTGTTAAACCAATTAATACGTTATTACACCAAAAAAAAAAAAAAAAATTCTCTGAACTAAGTGATCTTATTTAATATATTTTTAAGGTTTTTATGACAAATTTTTATCGATTAAATGAACTTTCGGCGGGGGGGGGGGGCTGCAGTCGTCATTGTTTTCTGTACAATAAGCTTAGTGTCTGTATCGACAGCTACTTAATTTATTTCGAAAGGAGAGTTGATTTGAATTGACATGCTATCAATTTGATCTTTATATCGATAATGCTTCAGCATTGCCGGGAAATGTGTAGCCTTTCGACTACACTTCTACTTTTCTCATTTCTAACACTGAGAGATTATCCCATCATTGCCGAAAATGTATAATAATATCGCGAGTGCGCAGTTTGGTCTATGTGAGTGAAAATTTTCTTCACTGGACACAATTTATTTTGGTGAGTACTTCTACTTAACAATTCTGCTTTGTGATTATTGTTACCACTCACTTTAAGGTGCCACTTCTAACCAGAGGTTCCAGAAGAGTTCAAATTATCAATCTTACAGAGATTGATGTCACACTAAGTACAGGTGCACTTTTCTTCAAGATCATAATAATCCCTTTTTGATTTGATTATTATTGCAAATAATTAATTAAGGCATGAGCACTTAACACTCCGTGCCAAGGGTAGTGGGTTCGATTCCCACTTAGGTGAGGTGGCTTTTCTTTAGAAAATAGAAAAGGCATCAACCCTATCCTGGCTAGAAAAGGGTGGTAACCTATAGATAACCCGTCCTAAAATTCTGAGTTAATTATAATGGATGTTAAAATTTCAATAAGTATAATTATTTTTATTATCAACAATGATGATATCTCAATTGCTTCTATTTTTAATCTTATTAAGGGATGTTTATGATTTTATGAGTATATGTTAATATCCTTCTCCTAATTGACATCATCTTAACAATTTTACAACTTGTTTTCTTAGTTAACAGATTATCTTTCTACACTGACACCAACAAGTGTCTCCCTGAAAACAAAATTCCCTGATGGCAGGAGATAAAACCTATGTAAATAAAACATTTTAAGTTTTTCTAAAATAAAACAAGTTTTAAAATAAGGAACAAACTTTTTTTATGCATAAAATATACATTTTATAATGGAATTATGCCGCTGTATTCCAAGAAATACTTAAAAGTTTCTTTCTCACAAAAGTTAAAAACAATAGTACCACCAGTGCTAATGGCCCTAGTAGTCGATGTACCCCAAAAAAAAAAAAAAAAAAAAAAAAAAATAGTACCATTATTTTTCACTCAATTAATTATCCAAAATATAAATAATAAATAAATGTAATTTATAGCAATAAAGGTAGTTCCTTATTATGAAAGGATTTCAAAAAGTGCCAACCAAAAGAGGTTAAATTGATATATTTAACATAAGAAAAAATCCTTGTTACTTGCAATAAGCACTACTTTTATAAATTTATGGTATTTCTAAATTGGATGCAATGAGACCAAATAGATTAATAGGAAAATAATTTTGTTCTAGTACTTCCGCTTTCCTAAATGCAGTGTTGGGCAAAAATTATTCAGAATAATGAATAAAGAATAAATGTATTATTTTATTCATGAATGAAGAATAATTACTTTTATCTATTATTCAGTGAATGAAATTTATATTTTATTTACAAATTATTTGAATAATCAATATATATATATATATATATATATATATATATATATATATATATATATATATATATATATATATATATATATATATATATATATATATATATGTTTGAGGTGGATTTATTCAGTAAACCAACTGGGCATAAAGAATAATGAATGATGAATACCATTAACATAAATAAAATTTTATTTGTTTTTTTATATTTAATATATGTGAAAAACAAAAATAAATTCGTATTCACACTTATGAATACGAATTTATTTATATTTGTATTTACAAATATATGAAGTATGAATAAATTCGTATTTTTATTTATAAATAAAATTTTGCCCACCTCTGGTTTCATGCAATGATAGCAAAAGTTTAATTGACAATCTGAATTTGAATTCTAGCAGTCTTCATCATACTCACCCAAAGGTGTTTTTGCACATTGTTATTAATTTTTTTGTATATTGTAAGATAATATTTGAGAGTGTATATTATAAATAATAAATACCATAGTATTATTTCTATATAAAACTCTGTTTTTACAATCCTTTTTTAATCCTATGATAAATTAAATTCAAATATACTTTAATTTTGCTTTAACAAACTATTAAGGTAAGCCACTACAAAAACTGGGTGCATTCTTGTGTGTAAATACTTGATAAGGCAGGGCTACGTGGAGGGCAATTCATGAACAACTGGTAAGGACATGTTAGAAGTGTGAGATGTTGCTCACACGTTGCTGTAAACGTGTTTTCAAAGAACTATCCAGTTTTTTTCAAGCCACAGTATATTTGTTGTTAGAATTATGAATTCAGCGAATCCATCTCTTAATGGACTGACATGTCTAGTTCAAGGTTTAGCTGGATTATACACCACAGTTGATCTGAGAAATGACTGTTATATGTTGTGTTAGTATTACAGCCATCAAAATACTACAAAGTAGGAGTAAACAAGTTTTTAATCATTGCCATATATGACTTTGAATTCACAGCTATTGTTCGACCATTTCATCTTAGAATAAATACAGGCCGATTATTCCTAGTGCTGCACCCCAAATAGTCAAATATGGAGAGAGAAGTTGCCTCTCTTGTATACGTTTTGGGTTCATAGTACTCCAATGTTGACAGTTCTGTCTTCAAATGTTCGTTAAAGTGGAAGTGCACCTCATCTGAGAACATTATGTTGTTGAAAATCGATCAAACATCTGAACATCTTGAACTAACTGTACTTGTAACTTCTAGGAAAATTTAAGGACCCTGCCCTTTTCCGAAGGAGAAATCGGGATTTTCGTGTAATGACTAGTGCATGCTCTCTACTGTTTCCTCATATCTGGAATTCATAGGTTACCCTATTGGTGGTTTGTCTATTGTTGAACCAGCTTCCTCAAACTTCTGTACCCATGTTTTATTGAGTTGAGTACTTTTGGTACATATTGCAAAAATTGTCACCGCACAATACTAGCTGAATTATTGTTTTTTTAATTTGTGCATACAACACACATGTTTGCCCCATAAAACACTCTGTCGCGAATAAATTCCCAAGGACGAGGATTGCAATCGACCCCACTGGTTGTGTTTGCACAGTGGACGAAAACAAATTGAAATTGAAAATAGGATTAGGATTAGGATTGGGTTTTAGGGCAAGTAACTTTTCGGTTCTTACGCCCGAAATTGAAAATATATTTTGGGACTCATTGTGTACATTGTATGCTACCTCCTTGTGCAGAACAGGTGATCGCACCTTTTTGCATGAAAAGTTTCTAATTACTTTCATTCTTTTAAATAATGCCAGGAGGATTCTATGTAACTGTTTCATAGTACTCTCAATTATAAATAGGAATTGATCTTCCAAAAAGGTTCAGAAAAACTCCAAAACTCATTGTCATCAGGTCTTTATTTTAAATACTGAATAAAAACAATCTTACCATCATTAAATGTAAAGTATTGACATATTTGTACAAAATTTCTAATATCTTCAAATATTTTGAGAATAATGTAAAAAATACAAGCTACCTTAAAACCATTTTCAGGCTTGGAAATAAAATTGTCTTTGTTATTTTATTTCAAGGTTTGACAAGTTATAAAACTGGATAGTCCAGCACAAGGAGATTACCAAATTATCAGTATTTTTACACATTCCGGGTACAACTTGGATAAGATAAGCTAAATAACAAGAATAATTTTTTTTTTCCTTTTCTTTTGGTGCATCTACTGCTGAGGTCATTAGCACCTAAAACAAGAATAATCCAAACAAAGCTAGTGTAAAGAGTCAAAATTGCATTTTAATTATATCTTAATTAAAAGTTAACAATAATGAGGTAAAAAAATTAAATTACTGAAAGAGTACTTTTCACCATTAATTATATATACAAAACAATTTCACGTATAAATAGGAACATGCTCAAGGTTAATCTGTCCTTTTCTCAATGAAATAGAAATTGAAAGATTACAGCTTGATATTGGTCTCATAATCTAGCAGGAGCAAAACCAATGCGATACAGTTGCATGTCGAATACGGTGTAATACTTTGCTAAGAATGCACCTCCAAATGTCCATTTTGCAAGGCCTTGAGTCTCAAATCGTGTAAATGAGGATAAGCAGACTGTTACAGGCCCATAATTCATCTGAGAAATAAAGAGATAAAGTTAATACATGAAAATTACTTATAAGTATTAACATGATATATTTAGAATTGGAATTAGAAAGAAAAGCATAATGTAAACATTTTTTTGGTTTATTTTAGCATTGGAAGATAGATAAACCTCCCTCCACTATCAACTAACTCAACGATAATGAGTTATGTGCCTTCGCTGATGATCCAGATCACTGAACGAGACCCACTTCTCTAACAAGAGGTGTTCCTAATACGTAAGTACCAATTTTTTTTTAAATTTAATAATTAAATTTCACCCATGACTGTGAATAACTGTCAAATTGGTAAGTCATTGAAATCTCAACAATGTTTCTTGTTTAGGGAGAAGGTTATTGAATAAAATTCCAAATTAACATAATCGTCAATTTATTAAAATTGGCTCTACATGTTTTGTATCATGAGATGCCACTTCCGGAGCCTAAAAACTAGATACAGCCAAATGGAACAAAGGTGAATATTCCGCTAGAATGGCCACGTCATAAAGGAATATCATCTACATACATACATTGCTTTGTAGATGATCTTCACCACACAAGAAATCTTTGATCCGACTTACTAGATACCAAAAAGGAGCAACCCCATCGCTAATAACCAGGAATTACCATCCACCCAACTTGTTGATGTCTTATCCCCCAACACCCAAGAACAGCTCAATGACTTTAGCCACCAGACTCTTCAATATCTACAAGCTAGAAAGACTCTTCTAGGCTGAAATCAGTGCCAACCCTTAAAGTGTTTCCTTTAAAGTCGCCTAATTCGACGCTTATTATGTATTATTTTACAAGCATTATCATATTATTTTACAAGCATTATTATACTATTTTACAAGCATTATTATTATTTGTTCTCACATAAAAAGCCGTTTGTTATCTTAATAATTTAGGGTGTTATCATTATTATTATGGAAATTGAAATTTAATTTTGTGTGCCAACTCCTTGCTGTAAGTTTTTGTACTTAAAAGCAATAAACACATTCATTCATTCAGATACCAAAAATGACCCCCACTATAATTTATATGTCTGTTAACACAATAGTAGCCATAGTTTTTGTTTTTACATCACAAAACTTATATCATCATATATATCATTCAAATAGCAAACGATTGAACGAGTTCATTAATCAGCAAAATCGGTTCATCCAGAGGTGGGGTTTACCCCAGACTCAAATTGGTAATTGGCCCATACCGGCCATCACTTTTTTCATATTGCTACAAAACTCAGTATGTGTCACAAGTAAGATGTGCTGTAAAAATAAACTAAATGGTCAAATAGGAGGAGAGGTTTACTCTGGAAACAAATTAATAATTGCCCAAGCTGGCCATTATTAGTATTTCCCTGCAATCAAACTCGATAGTCAAGATGCCCTACCGATGAGGAACATGTATTGTAAAAAAAAAAATCAAAATCGGTGCATTAAAAGTTGGGGTTTACTCCAGAAAAAATTAAATAAATGTAATAATTGTGTCAGCTGTTCATTACAATTATTTATTTAAATTTTAATGTCCACTATTATTATTAACTAAGAATTTTAGGACAGGTTAGCTATAGGTCACCACCCTTTTCTAGCCAGCTTAGGGCTGATGCCTTTTCTTTTTTCTAAAGAAAAGCCAACACCCCATAGTGGGAATCACCCCATAGTGGGAGCGTTAAGTGTGTATGTAATTTATTACAATTATAAAAGACCAAAAGTATTTTATTTATTTATTTAAATTTTAACGTCTACTTGTTATTGACCAAGAATTTTAAGACAGGTTATCTATAGGTTACCTCCCGTTTCTAGACCTTTTCTTTTTTCCAAAGAAAAGCCACCACCCTAGTGGGGAATCGAACCCACTTAAGCACAGAGAGCACACGCCTTAGCACTGAAGGCCACTGGGCCTCCCAGAAAGTATTTTTGTTTATTTTGAATTTATATGGGGGCGAGGTTAGCTCAGTGGTAGAGCACTGGACTTATATGCTGGAGGACCTGAGTTCAAATCCCGAGCAAGCACTAAAGATTTTTTCTTCTAGTGTCTTCGTTCATGGGTTGAATCGGCCTCCCGGACCCTCCCTAGGCCAACCCAGCCTTTAATTAATTTATTAATGGGTACCTTGGTGCTAATGACTCAAGGTGGCCGGAGCATAGTTCTGACCATACTATCTCCATAGTGTGCCGTATGGTCATGAATCAGATACCTCTACAGTATCTGCCCCTCAGGGCCCTCGTGGCCTGTTACGGGACTGATTTTTTTTTTTTTTTTAATTTATATAGGTTACTTTAGTCAAATTATTTAAGAATGCAGCGTACACTATCACCTATCACCTTTCTGAAGAATGCGCTTAGTAATGCAGCTCCTACATGGCGAACTTCTTAATAAGAAACTAGTCAATATCTCATTGAAATGTGTTTGTGTTCTCACTATCTCCTTCAAAAGTTAGGTAATGAGAATCAAAACAAGTGTGCACTAAAGTGTTGAAACTTTGGGATTATATCCTCAAAGATTTTAAGCCCTTTCAAAAGCAAATGCTTTTCTTTAGGAAGCAGTAACTAGGCTCAGGGGTTTTTTTTTTAATGCTCTTTGAGACCTAACCTTAACTTAGAAACTGCTTGTTCGCTTTCAAGGAATGCACATGGCAAGAATATGTATATCGTGCTTATGTCAATACAAGAGTTCGTGGGAATCATGAATGGGGCTTATAATGACATCAAATGTTAGATAATGGAACACTCAATTCAATGTTATGTTCATGTCCCTGTATGCTTTAAATGCTTTTATTGTGAAATTACACCTTCAATCTTTGTCATGGACAAACGTTGAGTAAAAAAAAAATTACAAACATGTTTTAATTTTTCAATTTATTTGATTAACAAAAAACCTAAATTCAGGAATGGTGTAAACTGTGTTATACCCTTTGCCAGTTTTCTTTATGAGGGGAGATAAATAATCCCTTGTTAGAAAAGAGAGTGGACAATTCAATGATTAGAAATATTTATGAAGCAGCTATTATCCCTCTGATATAAAAAAGAAAAATATTTTTCATACAACAAAAAAAAAAAAAAAAAAAAAAATACCTTTTGTACAAAATCTGGACCTTTGAGGGTGTATGGTTGACCTCCCAAGTTTATGACTATATGTGGTAAATTTTTAACTGTACCACAGTCCACCTGAAACAAATAGATTTCTATTTAGTGTCATCATTTGAAACACTAATATAAGTGGTTAATGGTTATTAAAAAAAGTGTGTGTGTGTGTATATATATATGAGCATTATTCAGATAGATTTTACTTTTTGGTTCTCAAATTTTACAGAAATCAATTTGAAAATTAATCAACTTTTTTTGTACCAATTGAACATATATGTGATGGTTAATTTTTGTCGATAGTTGGTCGACTTATAACTTTATTTTTCGAAATATGGCCATTTCAAAAATGGTGTCCCGGACAGTAGTGATATGTTATTGGATGGCAATGCTCTTCAAATAATTTTTGTGTCTTTTAACTCTTGTATTTAATAAAAATGGAACTAAATGTATGTTTTTCTATTCTACATTTCATTAGCATAATATGTTTTAGTTGAATAACTGAATAGGTTAGACGAGAACCCAGGTTTGTCCCACTATTTATCTCTTGCATGGTTTTACTTTGTAGTAGGTATTTTCTTTACATACGATTACTTGAGGTACATACAAATTGTAAATCATTAGTTTTCCGTACAATCAACCAACCAAACATTAAATTTATTTTTATTATATTATTTTTTTTCTTTTTTTTATTATTTTTTTTATTTACTTAAATGAATCGTAAGACGAATATTGAATATTTATATCCTAATACCAGTCCCCTTCTATACCCTTCCTAATACCTTCTTCAATATCCTTCCTAATACCACCTTCTATACCTTTCCTTTTACCCCCTTCTATACCCTTCGTAATGCCAACTTCAATATCCTTCATAATACCACGTTTAATACCCTTCCTAACTATCTTCGATATCCTTCCTAATACTACCTGCAAAACGCACAAATACATAATTTATTTTCTGATTATTTTTGTATATAAATTTTTATTCACACATTTTAATGTGAATAAATTTGTATTCGTATATTTAAATCACTTGATCACTTAATCACTTGATTTATTTCAAGAATATTCACAAAATTTGTGAATATTCACACTTTTTGGGTATATTTAAAATTTTTCCTGTAAATTAAAGTTTATTTACAGGAAAATTTGTGAACACAATGTTATTTGTATTTATATATATATAACATACGTGAATACAAATAAATTTGTATTCACGCTTATGAATACGAATTTATTAATATTCAAATTAATAATAAATGAGGTACAAGTGAATTCGTATTTTTATTTCTAAATAAAATTATGCCCAACTCTGATTACCATCCAATGTAGAGTTGGTCGGTAATGATGTGGACGGTAATGATGCGGACGGTAATGATAATTGTTACAAAAATATTTTTAATTTGTTTTCTAAAATAATTATATTAATAAAAAATATTGTAAAATACGTAGTTTATGAAGCACTATTTAATTCTTAGACAAATAAAATTTTTTCATGGATGTTTTGAATAATAAAATGGGCGACGGTAATGACCAGCAAAATACTCCAATTGTGATTTACCAGATAAAACACTTCGAAAAAACTGATACGTACAACATTTCTCTTCCGTACCTTCTGGACAACAAAAATCAGTTTGAGAGAGCTCCTCCAACATCTATTTGGATACAACTTCCTCCATCCTGATAGGTTTTCTCGTTAATTCAAAAAGGTGGACGGTAATGAACTTTAAAGGCACTATTCCGAAGTTAGATTTTTTTTTTTATTTATTTAAATTTATATGAATTCACCTTAAATATTATTATTTTAAAATGAAACAACACATGAGCAAAAAATACAATATCCTCCCCCCCCCCAAAAAATAGTAAAGTGTAAAAAATGTGTTCAGGGACAGCGGACGGTAATGATTTTGTGTCTATAAAATTAATAATTTTGACATTAAATTTTGAAATTCAGAATTTAATTTTGGTAGCATTAATTTCCTCTTTATTCCATTAGTCATTCCAAGAAAAAAAAAATTAAAAAATCTGGCAGCCTCAATTATATCGCTAAGGGACAATAATGTTAAAACTATTTGAATAATGCTCACATATATATATATATATATATATATATATATATATATATATATATATATATTTGTATGTATGTAAGTGTGTACGTTTGTGTTCATTTCACGCCAAATCGACTTCTCTTACACAGCATGTACTGCTTAAAAAAAATAACCTACTTTCCTATGGTCTGGTATTTTTCCACTATGCACTATGCTATTCTATTTAGGTCTTAAGAAATCTGTGCACGACTCAGATACAGATGAGACATTCTTCAGCGGGACAGTGAAGATGCTAATATATGCCAATGTCATGTACATTTGTTCATTTAAATGAAGCAGGAAGGAGAATTGTGCTTTGGGTCAACGCATTAAAGACAAAGTACCTGATCACAGGCTCGGAGATTGGATTCAGATAGAAATTGTTTCCTATAGCATAAATAGGATGAATGAATTTACATATCTTGTATGCTTGGCCACCTGCAACAATGATTAAGTTGCCGAATAACAAAGTCAAGTCTGTGCTCCTTTAGACTTCTTCAGTCATTTGAGAAACTAGGCAGTACCTTGGTTGCCTCTAATCCAGAGCAACCAAGGTCCGGCTGTACAAGAACCAGATCCGTACTAAGAAGGCCTAAGAAATGTGTCTCGTATTGAGTGATTTTAAGTTTCAGGAAAATATTGCATACAATCTTTGGAGGAGTCATGCAGAAGGGTAAGGGGCAACGTCAGACCAATGTAGAATTCCACTTTTTTTACAAGTAGCCTAACATCCTTAGGTTTGTGCATACTGTGAGATTGCATTGGGCTCATCATCTGGTGGGATTCAAAGAACACACAATCCCAAAGAAGGTATTCTTTTTGGAGCTAAACAGGACTAGAAGAAGAAGAAAGTGGAAACTAAGGTAGCAGGATAGCATGGCTCAGTATGTCAAAATACTTTTAAGTGTCCACAAGTAGAGGGCTGTGTTACATTACACAGACAACTGACAAAAGCTGATGTAGGAGGCGTAGAATCAGAGATGAGTAGTTGCGCTTTAATAAAAAATTCATACTTCAAACATTTGTGTATGCCTTATGGTGTGACTTATATGCCTTTATTGTGAATATTACATTCATGCCACTCAACTTAAAGGACAAGCTCATAAACTGGATAAGGCTTCTTCCAGTTAGTCCAAAAAGTATAAAAAAATATATATATAATAATTTTCAATTAAAGATCATCTATTGAAACATTTTAAAAAATAAAATAAAAAGCATTGCATCTCAATATTTCTTCAGAATGATTGATATTTTATTAAAAGCAATAATTATATACTAACCGTAGATCTTTCAAATAAAAACCGCCTTGCACCAATAAGTCCATTGATGTAATCTATTTCATCAGGAGGGCCCCTAATTTCATTTGTACTTGAATCAATAATTGATGTACAGCCCCCTTGGCAAAATGTTGTTGCTGGTCTGCTTCCCTGTTTATTTACAGTAATACTGAAAAATAAAGATGCAGAAATATCTTTATATAAGAACATTTTCAATAAAGAAGATTTTATGTTTATTTCATACATATAAAAAGCAGAATTACCCTTCAATTCTAATATTGAACTAAGCTCTATATGTTTCACACCATTTTAGGCCCTTCTTTAGGAGCCAAAACAAACTACACTTCAAATTCAGCCTGATTGTACAAAGGCGAACCTTCCCCTGCAATAGCAACATCAAAACTGAGGTCAGCGGCGTCAATCAGCTGTGTAGTATCAATTTAGTCCAAAAAAGTAAAAACGATTATCCACTTATTTACTTGTTTAAATAAAATTGTACAATTATTGTATTTAGTCATTGATTAAAATATTAATTTATGTCGAGAAAATTAAAAAATATACTACCTAAATATTTTGGTCCTATTAACAAATGTTTTCCTGGTTTTATGATATGAACATTTTATTTTATAGGTAGTTGGTAACTGCTTTATTCAGTCATATATTTTATTTTCAAGTTACATTCATAAAAATGGTCTTTGAGTGTGGTTGTAAAACTCGAAAGAAGAGGTTTTTTCTCTTTGTTTTTCATCACTAATATGAACAAACTCCCAAAAAAATGGGAAAAGACGGATTTATTTTAACAAATCACATTTTTTGGGAGTTTCGTTGAGTACTCTTGGGCTTCTCTGCCATAAACATGTCATTCGTTCAATTCGCCTGAACAAAACATATCAGCAGCTGGTGTAGGGATGACTCTTTGGCGATTTCTGGTTGTTTTATTTTTCTTGCCATTCCTGTTACATGTCCAATTTTTGTTCTGTATCTCGGTTGTATCGCTGAACATTGTAAGATAGCCTACTGCTGTAGGTACATAATTTTGAAAGTAATTGTAAAAGAAAGAACATACAATCTCATTTTCGATCAAAACTGGAGTTACCAGGTTTTTCCCCAGTATCTTTCATATGAATAACTTGGAAGGAACCATGAGAATCTTAATATGACAGAGTGCTCTCCAAAAGATAAAATTTCAACTTACTTATCAACTGGAATTTCCCAAAATCCAGTCCTAGGATCCACTCTAAAGTAAGAAATGTTTCCAGTGTAATGCTTCTCATCAATATCTCCTAAAAGAAGTGCGCCACCCTTAGGTGTTACTAGATCTCTAAAAGAAAAATAAAATTAATGAAACATTCAAAGCGAAAGATAAAAAAAGTAATTAATCAATATTTTCATTACTTCAAACCATAGTTTATCTAAAACTCCAAATCTTTGCTATCAAAATAACTTATTTCTAGGTTATTTTGCATAATACTAATAACATAAAACATTCTTCAAGACCCTTTTGGATTATTTTGCTAACAACAAATCAATATTTTCTCATAAATATTAAGGATTACAAGGAAGTTACTAAATTTCAGCTTTTCGCATTTAAATTAAACTACGAATAATAATAATAAAGATATATTTATTAAAGTTGATATTTATAACAAACAAAAATTAAATAATTAAACTAATTAATAAAATATTTGATTTTTATGGATATAGTGAATATTAGAATGTCTAAGAATCAGATGAAATAATACATTCAATTATTGAACTTATCAAACATGTTCTAGTTTTTACAAAACTGATTCGTGATTTATATTGATGTAAATATAAATATACAGTCCTGTGAAAAATTATAAACTCAACTTATAAAATCAAAGTATTTATTAAATTTATAAGTGAATTAATGGCACAATAATTTTTTTTGGTTTGTTTTTATGTTATTAGATTGCCAAGAAGCTTTAAATGGCATTTGATTTGTTTGATAATTTACGGTAATCAGATTTCGTCAAAAAAACATGATTACGCTGTGAATAAGTATAAACTCAATGTTAATTTTTTATTGTCAGGTGTACTAATGGATTATCAACACCTCAGTTTTCTTCTAACTGTTGAAAAGAGAGTACGTGTGATTGTTTTTTATGCTGTGGCAGTTTCTGTGAATTAGTATTTTTTTTTTTTTTTTTTTAAAATGCTGCATGGAAGTCAACTCACGGAAGTGGAGAAAAAGAATTATGGACCTAAGAACAGGTGGGTTGACCCAGAGACAAATTGTTTGTGAGCAAAAGCAATTGTTTTGTGTGTGGCCTCCCAAGGAGTGGCCAATAACTTCTTAAATTGCAGCAAAGACAATTCCGGGAAAAATAAAAGAAGTGGAAGTCCTCCAAATTTTTTCAAGCAGGTGAAACGGGCGGTTTTGAGAGAAATTTCACAAACAGGAGCATCCTTTGCACAGATTTTGGGGCAATTTAATTTAGCATGTGATGCTAGCTTCACGAGGAAGTGGATAAAGGAATCACAGTTCTTCAAATACTGTAAGGTAATGCAAAAACCACCGCTCAAGAAACATAATTTGCAGCGACAACCGCAGTTCCTTGAAATTCATATTCAAAATACCCAAAAAATGGCCAAGCATTATTTTTAGTGATGAAAAAAACTTAAAATTGATGGTTCAGATGGTTTAAATTATTACTGGCATGACTTTAGAAATAAAAAAAAATTGTCAAGAAGGTCGCATTGAAGTAGCGGAGTCATGGGTATGAACTGCTTTTATTGAAAAGGGAAAAACTCTAATTGCATTTATTTCTGGAAAAATTACTTATCAAAATGATTTAGCAGAGTTCCTTTTGCGGTTTATTACAATTGTGGAAGAAGAAATAATCATTTCTCTGCAGAAAAACGCACCGATTCATACTACATGCGCTACAAAACAAAGGTTTTAGGATTTTGGAATCACCACTTTATATATATATGCACAAAAGATTTTTTCTTCTAGTGCCTTCGTTCATGGGTTGAATTTGGCCTCCCTGACCGTCCCTAGACCAACCCAGCCTTTAATTAATTTATCAATGGTAAATTTAGCAACCTTGGTGCTAATGACTCTGCAGTCGAAGCAGCAAGGGGAAAATAAGGTGGCAGGAGCATAGAACTGACCACACTATCTCCCTAGTGTACCGTATGGTCATGAATCAGATACCTCTAGAGTGTCTGCCCCTCAGGACCCTTGTGGCCTGTTACAGGACTGATTTTTTTTTGTTATATATATATATATATATATATATATATATATATATATATATATATATATATATATTTATTTATTTATTTATATATATTCATTTAATTGGTAGATATGAAAAAATACACATTAAAAAAAATACCTGTTCATGTACAATGAGAATATCTGTTTATCAAGTAATTTTTGTTTCACCAGATTATACATAATAGGAGTGATTCCATCTGTAGCAAGAGTATCAAAGGACAGTCCAAAAATTCCATCAGCTTTAGAAAAAAAAAATTCTCTCCATGGAATGCTGTCGACTTCTCCAAAAGTCTGATTAGTGATATTAACTTGCCCTATCTAGAAAAGCAAAAAAAAAAAAAAAAAAAAAAAAAAAAAAAAAAAAAAAAAAAAAAAAATTAAGAAAACCTATAAATCTATTGATATTGTAATTATATATATATATGTATAGCCCTGAGCAATAGGGAATTTTTTAAAAAGTCAAAATGTTGCAGCTCCCACCCCCCAATTCTGGTCCAATCAACAAAAAAACTAGCTGTTCAATATTTCAGGTCAATCGGACAACTGCTAGGAGTCCAGCAAACATTTTGTTATTCAAACATAATATACAAGATTAGTTCTGTTCTCTATCTCAATCATTTTCTCAGAACAATGTATGTAGTTACGTATCAAGTACCAAGGCGTACGTATCAAGGCGACCCAGAAATAGTTTACAATCACTCTGAATCCAATATCTCAAAAGATAATTATAAACATTTCTGGAATAACATGACATTTTTTAAAAATATGAGGATTTTACTAATGCACACAACTTGTATAAGATAATAATAAGTTATTTTTCTTACAACAATAGTTTATATAGAATCAAGGCACAATATGAACAATCAAAAAATACAAATATTGAACATTATTTTTTTCTAAGGGAGTAACCTATTTAGTAGCAGTTGGGTATTTTTTCCCCCCCGTCCCCCCATATTCAAAACTAATTGCTTTTCAGTTTCAACAGCTGCTCAGATGCCAAAAACTGAAACATTCTTAACTCTATCAAGAATTCATTCTGCAAAACATAGTTTGCTAGCTTGGAAGACTTCTCAAAACAAAAATAAATTGTCTTTTATGGGAAAATAGGTATAGAATTAGGATATTATTTGTAACATCATTTAATTCCAAGATATGGATCTTGGAATTAAATGATTGTTGAAATCTACTCATATAATAGACGACTTAACTAATACAAAAACTTGAAACAGAATAGTAAAAAATAATTAAAAAATCTAATGACTTTAAAAATTGAAATATAAAAGATGATAAAGATTTCCATAAACATTTTTTTTTCTCTTAACACTTAATACTACATGAGACAAGAAAATATAACAACATAGTAACACTAAACAGCTTAATTCATTTTTTTAACATGTGATAAACCAAATTGGGAGCCAAATGTAAGAAAAAAGAACCACCGGATGCCGTTTTTGCTACATCCCGAGTGACTTCGTCACACATCAAGTTCCAGGCAGTGGTAGCCAGTTTGGAGCTTGAACTCCTCACGCACGTTGTGGATTACCTGACCACCGCCTCCGATGACCCGTACAAGCTCCTGAGGGAGCAACTGGTATTGGGAGTACAATAATACAAAAAAAAAAAAGAAAAGCTGACTCAAAGGAATTGCGTCATCTTAGCGCATTTACATTCATATCATAATGGAATAGAAGCAGTTTTCGGATGTTTTAATCTTTCATGAAAAATATGCAATAAAATATCAAAGATAAGGAAGATTTAAGGCGCCAAAGCAAGAAACTGACGGTATCCTAAATGGAAATGACTCCATCCCTCCTTCTCTACGCTTGCTCTAGGAAAGCACTATTACCAAAATGTTTCTCATGTTCTTACTTTGTTTTGCTGAAATACTCATTTTACTGTAAATGCAATTTAAAACAAAAAACAACCAATTAAAAAGTGAGTTAAAAGAGACAAAAACTTGTCCCAAAGAACAAAACTAACACTTTAGGAGTTGTAAGCCCTTATTTCTCCGATTGACATTGCCCAATCTAAAACTGTTTCAGAACCATTTTGGAAAATTTAGTAAGCTTCCGAATGGTTACCTTCCACTTAGTACAGTTTTCGAGATATTTAAGAAAATGTACAAAGATCACAAAACTTTTCATTAATCAATTAATACTTTTTTTTAAATACTTTCTTCACTCCAAATGTAACAAAAATTTAAATATCTTAGTTTAGACAAATTTCAAACATGTAGAAAATATTTCTATTGAATAAAACGATTGTAAGTACCCAAACCGAATTCCGCCTTTCAAACAGTGTTCCAGTAGGCGGATTTTGCTGGTTTAATCTTGACCTTTGATATTAGACAAAACAAATTTCATTAGACTACGTAATTTTTGTGATCTATAGGTTCTGAAACGTGAAATTTTGTAGCCTGCACTTCCAGATTGCTTCATGAGGTCAACCTCATAAGCGGGTTTCCTTCCTATGGAGGGAGGGAGGAAATGCGCTAAAATGATGCATTACTTTTTTTAATGACCTAGGCAGTCTACGAAAAATGTAGACTACTCAGAGGTGTCAGCACAAGGCAGGGTGCAGTTGGCCAAGCTCTACAAAAAGAACCCTTGTGCAGTTCAATTGATAAACAATGTGCTGATTACGAGGATAATATATAAAATTTGTAGAAGATTATCAAATGTAGTATAATTTTAATTTTTAAATTAATAGCATAAAGTTAATAATAACAGGCAAAACGTAGAATCTTACATGAACTAGGTCAGATGAAATTTTTCCTGTCAAATTAAATTTTCCCAGATCAAAAACATATTTCTTTCCCACTGGCACATATGTAGAAGATTTTGAACCATCATACTTATTTCGAAAAGCTATAAAGACAAAAACATGAAGATTTATTATAAAACATTGTCACCAAAAAAATCAAAGTAGAATAGAATGTTTTAAATTTCTAACACAGACCACAGGCAATGTTCATAGAAGAACAAAGAATAGATGGCACCCACAAATCAGCCCATGTTGTATCAAAAACCACTTTAAATGATTGCCCTGGATGACCAATTAGTACTTTCCCATAGAACTCATACTGAAAAATAATTTTATATAATGAATAAAATGAACTGAAAATACTTAAGGCATGTAAACTTAAATGAAATTGTTTTTCCATTTCTTCTCATAAACCTTAAAAATTAAATAATATTATAATTATATTAAATCCATTAATTATATCTTTCTATATCAAGGATGGATATCCATCATCAAACAGTTTTAAATATTAAACAAAGACCTTTGTTATAAAAAATCCTTGTTGTTAGTTATTCTCAAACATTGAACAGAAATTAATACAAAAGCATTACCAAATTAAATACTAAGAGTTAAGTGACAAAAACTTACATCAAGGAATTTGAATAGAGGAATAGTGTTCTTTGAACCTTTTAAAGAGTCCAAGTGGTTGATAATGCTTTTATATTCTGGTTTGTCTGCATTTGCTAACAAATGTTTTAATGGACTTCGCATTCTATAGAGAGGTATTCTGAAAAAAAGAAAGAAAAAAATGCATTAGAAAATAACCAAAGAAGATCGCATATAAGAAAATGCATGACAATCACAATTAACACTGAATCTGACTGCTTTAAACGTTTTCTACATCCCTAGGAAGCAACCCTGCTTTTTAGTTCGATCCAATGACACAATATCATTTCATAAACTCTCCTCTTTACAATGTGGAATACTAGGTGGACAGTGTGTTCAGCACTATGCTCCGGCCGCCTGGTTTTCCCTTTTACAGATACCCATTAAAGGCTGGGTCACCTGGGAACTCAGGGCTATAGCAAACAGAACTCAAACAGCTAAATGACAATCGTGGAAAGTTTATGTCGCTCCATTAATATTTCCACTCCTTCCAGAAATATTTGGCAAACAATTAAAAATATTAAGGACTTTGACTCATGAACAAAAATTCCAGGTTTTAATAAGAGTTCAGGTTGTTACAGAGCAGGACATAGTATCTCATGCCTTGGCTAATGCTTCTAAGACATTTGTAGTAGTACGGATTACAATCATATATTTCAAAATATCATGTCAAAGTCAACGAAACAGCAGAAGAATTCGAGGGTTATAACTTTAGAAGAGTTGGAATTCACTCTAGATTTTTGTCAAGATAAAATCTCACCAGAGCTTTACATTTCTGTAGTCACTCTAATCCACCATTGTATATATTCAATCAGCCGATTGATTACGTTGGATAAAATAAAGTTCTTGAGTTCGACGTTTGACAAGAAGTTAAACTCAATTGAGCATGTCAAACATTTAAGAAACAAATTAAGAAGAAAATGTAACATGTAAATAAAAAAAGAGATCCCACCTAATACCATAATTGCTAATTTTATGGCACACCTTACAAACAATTGAGGGTTTGAACCAATCTACATGGATGCATCCAAGTCATCAAATTGAGTAAGGTCTGCTTTTGTAACTTGTTCAACAAGTTGCGGTTGTGGAGCTCCTTAAATAAATAAACTAGTCCAACAAAATAAGTTACTGCTCAGCAAAAGGAATGCAGCTTGTTTAGTGCTGAAGCAGTCTCTATCTATGAAACAATAAAGTTTTTTATGAGAAACCATATGCCCAAAATTCTGATAATATTGGTCTCATTCAGCATCTAAGTGCAATATAGGAAAAGGAATCCAGTGATTCGCTCTTACAAAGATTTGCTATAGAAAGCAAAGGGAAGACAAACGGTATTCATGTTTTTTCCATCACACAGTGGCATTCAGGAGAATGAGGCAGTCCAAAAACTCACATCATCAGTAAATGCCAATTATGGAATAGCTGATAAAACAATGTTTTCCGATTGGAAAAATTTAATAAATGAAACACTAATCAAAAGTAAAGGCAATACCGAATGTAGGAGAGCTATTGGTGGTAGAACAGATATTAATTTCTTGCAGGAACGACTCTACCATTAGAAAATTCTTGAGCAATGAATTTTCCATTGAATAAATTCTTTGGGACAAAAAAAGAAACATAAAAGAACTTTTCAAATTTTTGAGAACTTACTTATATTCAAATTAAAGCTTTTATTATTTAAACTAACATTTATTAAAAATGCTATTATATATATATATATATATATATATATATATATATATATATATATATATATATATATATACAGTAGAACTTGGATAATTCAAACCCCAAGGGGCCGATAAAAAAGTTTGAATTATCCAAAATTCGAATTACAAAAGTTTTTGAAAATAAAGGTGTAAAAAATTGAATTTCATATTTTCACATTCTTTAATTAAAAAAAAAAGCATGCATTTTATTTAGACAATACCAAACCTTTCATAAATTGATGATTACGTACATAAGTAATAAATAATTTATCAAAAAAGTAAAAATAAAAGTCTATTGTTTTGAAAAAAAGTCATTTTCATGGGCAAGAAACTTTTTCTTTATTTTTCAGGTGAGTTGATAAAGTGTTAGGTAGAATTCCTTGGTATTTTTAGATTTTTTCTTTATTCTTTTTTCAACTTCTTTAATCGCACCTATTTTCTCTGACAACGTTAAAGTTTTACAACTTCTAGGCTTCGACATCCTAAATCAACAACTCCACTGTACACCAGAAATTCAAGGCACAAACAATACAACAGATCTAGCCGCCGACTGACATAACTGAATAAGAAATGAAGATGGGAGGGATGGTAAAAGGGAATTCTAGGATAAAACGACAGGATCTATCTTTAACAACCCCTGGATGGGAGGAAGCGCGACCCACCACTTTGCAGAACTCCTAGAGTCCAAGAACTAGACTATGAGACCACCGCACTTCTTGTCCAGGAACCCCTACATCCGTATCTTTCTATCCTTCTTACCCGAGGGGAGAATATTTTCACAAGATTTAAGATCGACCACTTCCCATTGGAGGTAAAGGCTCGTAAAAAATTCGAATTATCCAAAATTTTATTCGAATTAACCACGATTTTTTTACATTGTTTATGCCCTAAATTCTAGGGACCGAGAGAAATATTCGAATTAACCACGATTTGGAATTATGGAAGTTCGAATTATCCATGTTCCACTGTATATATATATATATATATATATATATATATATATATATGTATATATTTATATATACACATACACACATATATTATAATCCATACGTTTTATTATATTTGAGTTTTTCTTATTATTATTGAGAAGAGATAGTCGACCGTTGAAATTAAAAAGGTATAGATGGGTTTGGACATGCGTTGAATGAAACTACATTTTATAACTAAAATGAGTTTTATTTATGCCAACTTTTCCGCTTGAAATGCAACTCTTATTCAGGGCTTTGGAGGAGAGAAGACCTCTTTCGTTTTGTGGAGACTACATTTCTAAGCAGCTCAGAAATTTATGCCAAACCGAAACGTTGGCATAGGAAGCTCTAGACAAAAGTTTCTGGGGAGGGGGGGCTAATTTAGTATGGGCTTACCGCTGTGCCTGGGGACATAGAATCAAAATTTTATAACCTGGCACCTGAAAATCGTTATAGTAGGCTAATTAATTTTCCGATCATTTTATTAATCAAAAGCTTGAATAATCTAGACTTGGTTTTGAAGAACAAAACCTACAATTTCCATAACTGAATTTTTTAGGATTGTCAACTAAGTTACATACCTTTTTAAAAATTAAAAACAGATTAGCAATTGCATGAGATTACACAAATTTAAAGGTGGAAAGAGAAGACAAAAATGAGAACCCAAGAACAAATGTTTATTTAACTTTTATCAAAACGCAAAATAGTTATTTAACAAAACTTTTACTTGTTAAATTAAGATATTTGCTATTTTCATGAATTTGACTCAAAATATTAATATTCAAAAAGTAAAATAAAGTGTCTATGTCAAGTGCAATTTTCTCTTCTTCAAAGCGAACTTTTCTACAATATCTTGAATTTGAATCTGTTCTCTGTTTCTTCTCTATGTACAACACACTAACGTATATAGAAAATAATTTCGGGGGGAGGGGGGGGGGTAGAGATGTGGGGTGGAAAATTTTCAGCTATGTTTTTCTGGAAAATTTTCGATTTACAAAAGGCAGTTTTTTGGTAAATTTGTTCTAGGACATATATGAGCTAACCATATTCTGTTATATTAGCTAATTTCTGAACCATTTAAACAAAAACTACTGGTTATAATTCAACTTTTTAATCCGCATGAATAAAATCTAATGTGATCATGTTTTACCTAACAATTGTCATATTGCTTATGTAACAACTCATAAAAAGGCAATTCACCCTAGTTCATTATAAAAGAGCACTCACAGAAAATAAATCACTCATTTCTCTTAATATTTGATAAACAAGGTTGTAGCGGAAACCATAAAAAAGCTCCACCACTCTGTACTAGCTGCATTATAACAGTTTTAAGAAAATTACGTTAACAACGCTAGATTGGAATTTAAAAATAAAAATAAATAAGTAAAAACAAATCATACTGCTCTTTGTCAGGAAAAATGGTTAACCAGAAAAAAAAAAAAAATGTGTGGACTTCTACATTTTGTAGAAGTCCATGAAAGACAACAAAATTATAGGTACAAGCAAATATTGTGAAGCAAATAAATTGAAAGATTAACACAAGGCAAAGCTCCTATCACTTTCACAAAATCTTCATTTGATGACAATGTCATCCTCTCAAATTCTGCTTCTTCTTCTGAGCAGAGAGAGAAAAAAGTTATTTTTGAGAAAAAAAAAGAAGTTTAGTTGCCCAACTATATTAGGTTACATTCCACACAAAGAACTTATCAACCAGTAGGCATAAGAACTAAAGTTAAAAAGTTAAATATATTAAAAAAAATATGCAAATCGATCAAACAACCAACTAATTAAAGAAAAACTAAAAATATAGCGATGAAAACATTTGTAAAAATGTTTAAAACTTAAATTAATAATACAAATAAAATTGAAGGAACACACATTCTCGAATTCTTCATTTAATTTAATAAAATCTTAGTGTTCCGAAGTTAGATGATTGTAAAATTGTGATCAAAATCATATATTGTATTTATTTTTTTCCCATAAATTCATGAATGTATAAACTTCGATCATTTGTTCTGATTTTCATCACATTTTAGCGCGATTTCTCCCTTGCTCCATAGGGAGGAAACCCGCTTATGAGGTTGACCACAAGACGCAATCCAGAAGTGCTGACTATAAAATGTCTCATTTCAGAAGATGGTACAAACATCTTTTTTCTAATTTAAAAGCTTAAGTTCATTAACCGTTAGAATCCGTCACCAACACATGTGTTTTGGAGCATAATTCACATGGAAAAATTTGTAACACGGATGTTTTAGAGGTTATATGCTTGCAGGTATTCGGTTCTCAAATGTAGGAAAACAAATGAAACCATTTTTAAGGCGATACCTGTAACCGTTTTCGAGAAAAATGGAAACATAGTTTTTGTAACTCATTTTTGGTTTTGGTACTTTGAATTGTGAGAATCAGTTGAAATACTGTTTTTATACATGTTTGAAATTCATCTATACTAAGGTGTTTAAATGTTTGTTTCGCATGGAGTTAATGACGTATTAGAAAAAAAATGTTAAAATTAACATACATGAAAAGATTTGGAATCTTCTTATGTTATCCTTAATATCTTGAAAACGGTTGGGAAATTATGGTAAATGGAACATAACCATTCGAAAGGTCACTACATTCTATTGAAAAAAAGTTCTAAAGTAATTTTCGATTGGGCAATGTCAATCGGAGAAATAAATGCTTCAAAATTGTTAGTTTTGTTCATTTCAACGGGGTTTTGTCGCCGTTTACCTATCGTTTTAATTGCATTTAATAGGGCAATGTAGAGAATGCAAGGGAGTCATTTCCGCTTAGGATACATTTGTGGTGCCTTAAACTTCCTCCTCTTGGAGATTCTATTCCTTTACTAATGCCAGAAGGGATATGAACAGAACCGCCTTAAGATGACGCAGTCCCTGCGAGTTTATTAAATGTGTCAGTGTCGTTAATACAAAAATTTCTTTTATGTTTTTGTAGAGAAGAGAAGTATGCAGTTACATTAAAATATATTTTGTTTCCATTTTGGATAGGTATATTCATACATCAATTTAGCAAATAAAATATTTTTTCCAATATATTATTTTTTAATTAATTACTGAAATATTATATATGCATAAGAGTTTTTAAATAATTATTATTATTTAACTTTTCAGCTATATACATGATTAAAAACTTATAAATCACATTTCTATCCTTTGTTCATTAAAATTCTGCTTATAATTTTAGTTGGTAGGGGGAAAACTCTATAACTATAATATAATATAGTTGATAAAAATACTCCAGTGATGCTTACTCCTAGTCTCTAGCAATAAAAGTTTATTTTACAGTACCGCGAACATTTAGTGGCTAGGAAAATTTTCCGAAAAACCCACATCTCTAGGGGAGGAAGGCGCTGGGAGCACCTAGGCATTTTGGGTGTAGCGAACATTTTAAATATTTTAGAGTAAAAAGGTGAGATTTAAGATCCTCTGGACATCTAGTAGACCAGGGTAAATGTAGAAGACATTTTTTTTTTGTTTAAGGCTCATTTGAGTTATAAAATGTAGTTTCATTCAACACTTGACCGCCGACGATCTACACCGTCTTAATTATTATTATAAGATATTATTATTTATTCTAGCATCATTTTTTTAATCTTAATTCAGTTTAATTTGTTCATTATCATTTAATTAGCATATATTTTTGATGGAAAATTGCCAATGGTCTTAAAGGATGGAGGCAAAATTAACAAATAAACAAATATTAATGAATTAGATCCAAACCGACATTTATAAAGCATTATAAAGAAATTTTTATTAGTACCTTAGAGGTTCTGCTGAAGATAAAGCAATTAATCCGAAGAGGAGACCAGCGAAGAAATACATTTTGGAGTAAGAAGGAGAAGCTCTGTGAAGTTTACTCAAGCAGAGTGTGCCGCGGACTGAAGTTACGGAAAATATTCCAGAGCTAGTAACTGTGATAGCGGGTATAAATCGAGAGACACTCTGGAGGGAGTTCGGGAATATTCGGGCTAACTTCGGGTCGTGTGGTTGATTCAAAGAAGCCTAACAGTGATTTTTCTCTCAACAGTAAAATAGTAGTATTGTTCCACTAGCGTGCCCACACTAGGCTGGGCATTTGGCGTGTAGGAAAATTTTTAAATATTTTAGAGTTTTAAGGTCCTCTAGACGCCTAGTAGACCAGGGTAAATCTAGAAGACATTTTTCGTTGTTATAGGCTTTTTTTTTTACATGAAATGAAACGTTCTCCCGATGAGTCCACAACAGACGTTGATGAGACCACGACAGACGTTGACGTGCTGTCTTGCGACACACCTGGGGTTTCCAATAGGGATGTGTAGTTCAGGAACGTACTAGTTCAAAAGAACTATTCAGGAAAAAGAACTGTTCGGAGCACTCTTCATTTTAGTGAACTATCGTTCTAATACCCCCTCTTCAACCGATTAATGTTCACCCCACTCCATGACAGAGTTGCGAAAAATAGTTAATAATTAATAGTGGAAAATTTAAACATCAACAGTAAAAGCGTTCAGAATAATAATTGAAAAGTGATTTTAAAACTTTGGAATATTAACAGTTATGAATTAAAATGCACACTCAATTTCAATGAAAACTTAATTGTTCTAAGAAAATTCATAAATGCCCTCATGACCACGTAAACTTCATCGTTATAAAGGATCAAAAATTACAGCTGACATTTATTCGGTGCCCTTTATATGCGGAATATCGCAATAGGCGGCATCGTTATTTCCGGACTTATTAACATAGAGAACTATAAGAAACTAAACATTCGGTTCTGTTTCCGTCATTAAATCAGACATATCGTTATAAACGGAATTGGAACCAATAAGTCAATGCTCTGTGCACCCATGAGCACTCTCCTTCACCTATTTAAGTGAAATTATTCAATATAAGTGATTGTCAAAACCGTTTAATTGGACAACTACTAACTATTTATCTATACTTATAAATTTTAATGTCCACTTATAAATAGCAAAGATTTTTGGGAACGGTTATCTTAAGGTTACCACCCTTCCCTAGCCTGGATAGGGATGAAGCCTTTTCTTTTTTTCCAAAGAAACGTCACCACCCCTCGTGGGAATCGAACCTACGACCCCCATTCAGTTATTGTTTATTTTAACTATTCTCCTTTCAAATAGCAATGGGAGGTGTGAACACTCCCTGCATAGGGTTCGTAGTTTGGGGGAATGGCTTTTTAAAAAAAAAAAAAAAAAAAAAAAAAAAGCATCATACCTATCCTGAATAAAAAAAAAATCGGTAACTTCGAGATAACCCCATTTATTTTTTAAGAGAAATTATAGTCAAAGCATCGTTTTCATCGAACTTTTTTTTCGGCTAAATTTACAACCCGAACTTTTTTTTTATTAAATTAAATAGACTTTCCAAAGGCCACCCCCCCTTACCACGATTTCTCAACCGTTTTCTATACAGGGTATCCCACGTTGAGATGTCATAACTTTAGGGGATTAATCTGCATCCCATTTGTAGTTCAGGGGCACAAAAATGAGCGTTCTATCTCAAAATGTAGAGGAGCTACTCAGACTTTTGTCTTTTTTAAAAACTACTGGCTTTTTTAAAGAAAAACTGAGGTTTCGGAATTTGTGATCACTGTATCGTAAATAAAGACCACATTTTTAGAATCTACATTAAATTTCCAATAAGAAACACTCGTTATTGAAATATTACCATGTAAATTAAGAGCTATATTAAAATCCATATAAATGAGAATGTTTAACATTAGTGTTTTATTAAATTATTCAATATTTTCTTAATCACCTATTTTTAGACTTAGAGGTTTGCCTCCGCCTCAAAAGTTGCATTATTTAATAAGTTTCAAAATAGTACCATTTAGTTTAAGAAAAAAATCTATTTCAATCTATTTTTTTCTGATTTCTAAGTCAAAACCAATAAATGTGCTTTAGCGTGAACGAGCCATTTTGAACAAATTCTTTAATTTCACACGATGATGTCGATGTGCCATCCTTCCCAAACTACATGACGTTTAATAAACAAGCCCATCTACCAAATAACAACTCACTCTGGTTTCAAATGGTTGGTTGCCCAACTCATAATGGACGAGTGGTGACGGAATGCTGACAATCGGCGTCATTTCACGTTTAAAAAAATTATGACAATTTAAAAATGATGACCGCTTGTAAATTTGCATGACCATTTAAATATTGCATTAGCTAATTATAGCCTAGTCATTAGTTCAAAAAATGTTCATAATATTTGTGAACTAATGACTGAGGAATACGTTTCACTTGTTCTAATTATTCCAAGTCAGGCGCTTTGTGGTTCTCTAAAATGGTTGAAGTAATTCTTCAAAATTATAACAAAATGGAAATATGAGTAAGGAAAACCATTCAGATAGTTTTGATTTTTGTTCTAAAGAGTAGTTAATAATTTAAAGGTACCGGCTCATCTCTTCTCTTCCCTCAATCCTCCGTCTCCGTGATTGTGCTCGCTAGTCATGCATTGCTCTCCGCCAGCGTAGTTTATGTGTTTCACATGGCCTTCTCTGTTATTTATGCTGTGGTATTTTTTGTAATCGTATTCATCCCTTTAGGGAGGAAATGCTGACTTGTTGACGCAATGCGAAAATTCTGACGAGCAATGTCGAATTTTTATATCTGATAGATCACACAGGCAAAAAACAAAACAAAAAAAAAACAGTTGTTCAGATTTGCATACATTTAATTATATATGGCGAGTTTGGCTCAGAAGTAGATCCCACAAATAAGTTTCACTGGTAAATTTTGAAAGGACTCAAAAATGGTCCGATTTTGATGCAATTTGGTACTAAAATCTTTCGCTCCCTTCCACACCATTCTATTACGGAGTTGTCCCTTGTCATATCGTTTAAATAGCCCAACAAGTGTTTAGTAACAAGTTAAGTTACTGGACTGACCGTACTGAATGCGCTTCTCAACTACGTGTGAACTAGTACTTGTCAATTGTCACAAAGCCACCCCAATGAGACTGAAAAAATACGGATGGACCATACTGAAGGCACTTGTCCACCAAGGAGTACTTGTCACAAAGCCAGCTTAGTGAGAGGGGCAAGTACGGATGGACCATACTGAAGGCACTTGTCCACCAAGGAGTACTTGTTACAAAGCTAGCCTAATGAGAGTGACAAGTCCGGATGGACCATACTGAAGGCACTTGTCCACCAAGGAGTACTTGTTACAAAGCCAGCCTAATGAGAGTGACAAGTACGGATGGACCATACTGAAGGCACTTGTCACAAAGCCAGCTTAGTGAGAGGGAAAAGTACGGACAGACCTTACTGAAGGCACTTGTCCACCAAGGAGTACTTGTCACAAAGCCAGCCTAATGAGAGGGACAAGTACCAAGCTCATAAACTAACTAGGCATACATTTTTGTTTTTAAGTTATTTCACACAATGGGTTTTGATGCTGGTTTATTTTATTTTAATTTTTTAATGAAAATCTTATCTACAGGTTGCCACCTTCTTTAAGCCAGTTTTTGTCATCAGTATTAAAAATATCATGTTAAATTATGATTGAAATAAGAACTAATTTTTTAGAGTCAAAGGTTTTTGAGAAATCAAGTTCTAATTTAATAGCAGTCTGATGTCAGACCTGTCATCATTTTGACTAGGGAAGATATATAAAAAGTAATGAAAATTGTGGGTTAAATGTGTAGATATCCATTGTGCTGATAGAATGTGGTTGCTGATAACTGAATTAATATTTCACGCGATGATGAACAACTTAGGCCAGATAATGTTTTGGGAAGATAAAATGGTCTTATCTCAAATGATAGATTCAATACCAATATCGCTGAGTGACATAGCCACAAAAACGTCCTCCGAAAAAAATATATACTGATAAAGCTCTAGGAAAGGGTTCCTCAAAAGTAGATAAAATTATTTTCTTTCTCAAGGCAAAACAAACTATATAATGAAATAAAGACTGTGAAAATAGGTAAATACTGACAATATGTTAGCTTTATTTATTAGTAACAAATCTTGTAAGTAGCTAGTTTCTTTTAAATAAAATAAAATGTTGGCCACCATGTGCACATTTATCTGTTAGTTTGGAAAAGGGATTAGATAAATTTTCAGTCATATTGAGAGAGAATGAATTTGATTATTTTCACCATACATTTCTCTCATTAGTTGTAGATGATAGATGGCGTGTTTTGTTGCGAGAAAAAAAAAAGTATGGCCTCAGGGAATATTGATAATTTACCAATTATCATAATAGATTTCACCTGATTAATTCTGAGGATTAAGTAGTGAGTTTCCTTAGAAGAAAAACCAATTAAGGCCATTAGGGACACATTTAATATGATTGTCCAGTATAAAACTCGAGTCCAAACAAAAATATTTTGCAGACTACTGGACTTGTTCTTTCTGTTGTTATATCAGTGTAATATATCGTTTCTTTTTTTTTTTTTTTTTTTTTTTTTTTTTTTTTTTTTTTTTTTTTTGAGAGAGAGAGAGAGAGAGAGAGAGAGAGAGAGAAAGAGCAAAATTGTGGCTGTAATTGTGTTAACATAAACACATCTCATTGAAATTATTAATCTTTGTGTTGGCTCATTGTTCATTATCTTACTGCCTTACTATTTTTACCAGACATGGTGGCATATGGAAAACAGCTCAAAAACAGGACAATAACTAGAAGCACAAAATAAAAATTGTTTAAGTATAATGTATAGAATATGATTCGCAAACTAGATGAGAATAGATACCAGAATAATAACACAGTATACCAGAATTATAATAATCAACTCATCAAAAAGGTCGGTCTTGTTCTCTAAGTATGCCACGGGTGTTATACTACTGGATTGTATAACATAAACTAAAAAATCTAATTCTTGCCCCATTGCCTTGACAATTTTCATACATTCTTATGAATTGAAGACAAAAAAGTACTCTTTTTCCAAAACTAGATTTATTTAATTGATTAATTACACAATTATTCAACAATAATATATCACAAGTGGTAAAAATAGTTCTTAGTCAACAATAAGCAATGGTTGGCATAAACAGGCATGAAAATTGAGGGGAACATAAAATATTTAGCAACCATAGTGCATTAAAAATAAATCTATTAAAATACTAAATTAGAAGGTAAATGCTTCAAGAAATATTTGGTTAATATATGGTTAATGCAATATTTTTAATAGTTTGTAAATTGAGATGCAGCTGCAATAAGGCATACATAACATTTTAGATATGCTCAGATGTAAACTTATGAATTTTTTTAATTCAATTAAATAAAGTAACATCGTATTTTTAATAAATAAAAAAAGTAGTAAAGAACACAACAATAGCAATATATGAACATGACATATTTAAATACACAGCCCTTTCATAAAAGATATTTCAAACTTAATAGAGATAAATATTCTGCTCGCCCATGATTTACAAATCTGAGGGTGTAATTTAGAAGCACATTTGCCGTTTACATTATTACTTTCTTCATTTGATAAGGGTACTTTATTTAATAATTTTTGTCCTACAACTTTCCAGGTCAATATTTATTGACAGGCCAGAAAAATAGGGAAGACAAATGAAATAAAGTGATAAAAAAATAAATAAAAGGAACAGCTAACTATACTTAATCCTGTAACTATACTTAATCCTGTCAAAACTAGAAGAGGTATGAACATAATATAATTGCATTCAGAAGAATGATTTTATGTTACAATTGATTTCCAAAAAAGTAAATTTGTCAGTTTTATATAGCATATAAAAGTGATTTAGTTATTAAATGCTTCTGCCACTAAAACTAGAACATGGAACTAAAGAAATATGTAATGCTTCAATTTTCATTACAGTAAATATTTATTTAAGAAAAAACAACATTCAGAAATAAAAATTTGAAAAATAATAACCAGCTTGCCTATAACCTTTTCACACAAAAGCAGTGTCTAATGTTGGGTATTTTTCATTACATATTTACTCGTTATAACAAATGACAAAAACAAGTGATTAAAAAAATTCAATAATTCTTTAATAATTGTTTGTCATAAAAAAAAAAAGAAATTCAGTTAAGGAAAAACTTGAAATAAATAAATAACTAAAATGAAAATATCACAAAACTATTTTTCTAAATAGTTTTTATTACATTTTTAACAACAGCATTTTGACCAATTCGAAGGAAGCTGCCTTGTAAATATGCACTATCCAGTTTATTTTTATTTATTTTCTGCAGCTTTGAGAAAAAAAAAAAAAAGCAAACGAAACCTTTAGAAAAATTTAGATTTTCTTTAATTTACAATAGATTGTGATAAATGGATATTCTTTTGTCTAATTTATGTTGTTTTTTTTAAATTAAGTCTTAAATTTTCTAATTTCAAAGAATTCTTACATAATTTTACTTATCTCAAAAAGTAAAGAATGATCATCTAAAATATCAAACAATCCATTTTTAAGAACAAACCTAGAGTGACAAAATTTTAACAGAATTAACATTACCATTCATGTTTAAGAAAAAATTGAGGATTCTCATTGATAACAGAATTAAAATATTAAATACAAATCTTAACAATATAAAACAACAAATTAAAGATGTTTAAAAGTAGGCAAATTACTATCCTAGAGAAATTAATTTGAATGACGTGTGTTCACAAAGAAGCCATAAATTAAAAGAATTGGTAATGCAATCGGCCTTTTCTCAATTAATTATTTTTCTACATTAATTATAAGCTCAATTTTTGCAACTAAAATAGATTAAATGTTTGTGTTATAAATAATTTAAGCAGATATTTATAAACACTCCAACCTATTAATAATCAAATGAAAGGGTATATCCTATAATGCTCTATAAACAGTAGTTGATAACATAAATCAATATTGATAGTTAAATAATAACAAAGTAATAATTAAAATAAAACAGTATAGCTCATTCTTAACCCTTCACGTTAAATGGCCATTTATGTGTACAAAAATACTATTAACATTCTAAGTATAAACAATTTATTAAATAAACAGGGGAAAAATATTGAGAAATAATGGTATCAGACAATGGAGAAGCCTTGTGTCTGCTGAATTGCCTGACAGAGCTTGTAGCGAAGCCTCTCTTTCGTGGAATAGCGTGGCAGATCGAGTAGATTGAAGCATGTATGAGCCACTGGGAGAAATCTTTCATCATTCGTAGGCTGGATAATTATCTGTAATAGAAACCAATGACTGGGTGATTCATAAAAATATTTAATTGAATCAAAAGTTACGAAGAAAACACAGGCACAGAACAATTTACTCTTTCAAGTTTCTCCAATTGATATATATATAAAAAAAAAAAAAAAAAACAATATTTTTATATTATACTTTTTAAACGGGGTTCTAAACTACACACACAAAAAAAAAAAAATCAGTTCTTGACAAACAAAATGACAGACAAGTGTCTGTCGAGCAAAAACTCATTTTACCCAGGCGCAAACCTGCAGGTTGCAAGTTCTGGACCATTTAAAAAAATAAATCTCTTAATAAAAACTTTTGGACATTTTTGAATAGTTAAGAAAGCATTTAAGCTACTAAAAAACGCCATCTTAGAATGTTTCAATAATTCCTTACAAGGGGAGTTATGTTAAAAGCTCATAATAGAGTCTCCCAAGTCAAAATTTTTAAAAGGGAAGAATTTCCTGGTATTTTTGCTAATCTGATAAATGAAACAGAGTGAAATATCTGAATATTGCCGAAAACCTCTTCCACTTAATTTTTGAGTTATTAAATTAACAAAAAAATATCTTATTTCTATTTTTCCAGAAGTTGTATTGATAAACCCATTTTACTGTCAAACAAATAAGAAAACACACTAATGGAAGGAAACCAATCTTTTGAAATTGAATACATTGTTTTCTCTAACATTTAATAAAAAAAAAAAAAAAAAAAATAAATAAAAAAAAAAAAAAAAAGGTTTGTTAACCTGTTTTCAGATATATAAGAAAATAATTTATAAATTATATTAATTTGCAATGACTTTAGGCCATTTTACATAATGTGCATAACTTTTGACAGATTTTTTGTTTAATTAATATGCTAAAAAACAATTCAAAACAACAAAAAATCAATTAATTTGGTCCAATACAAGAAACGTATTATACACATTTTTTTTTCAAGTGAAATTTATAGGTTTAAAATGTCTTGATATAGTCTGTGCTTAATTAGAGCCATTTTTATTTGTCCCAGTTGATAAAAGACGCAACTGCTGGAGGCAAAAAGTGTTTGATGATATTTTCGCACCAGCTTTTCTATGTGAGTGAAAAATGGGCCAACCTCCAATTCTCTATGGATCTGGCTGTTCCTTACGAACCAAGGAGCATTGGACACTATTCAGAGTTCCTTGTTTTGAAATGTTTGTAGACGTTTTAAGTGTGTGGTTCTGGCACCAAGCCAGACCGGGCATGCGTAAGTTAATATGGGTAGTACTGTCGATTTGTATAGTGTACCCATATTATTATTGTGTATTTGCTCAGGGAAAATAAATAAATAATGGAGAGAATAAATGGAAAGGAAATTGGATTTAAGCCAAGTAGGTAGCCTGAGCCTCTCTATTGCCTAGCTTCCACAATCTGAACAAAAACTGTTTTAGCCGGTGTTGTTTATTTATATTTTCCTGAGAACTTATTGCATTTGCTGTGTTGAACCAATCAGTGCGAGTAGTTAAATTAACTTTATGTCATGTCAAGCAGTAAGCTATGCCCCTAATCTTCAACATACCTTAATATTCATATTACATACCTTTACAGCTTTCATTCCTTGGATGGGAATCCTATCTGTACCTGTAAGAAACATAAGAAACTTTTTCTTTTCAATCTCAGGGAGTTCATGGAACACTTCCCAGAACAGTTGAATAGTCTTGTCAGAAGAAGAATAGCCTCCTTTGTATTCAGCACTGTTTTCCAACGCCTCCCAATCATAGTTTTCATTTCCTAGAAAAAAATATATTTATAAAACTTTAATAACAAGCCCTTAAAAAATTGAATGTTAATCTCTAATAAGAAAATTAATAATATGTTTAATGATGGATTGATTAAATATTAATGAATTTTTCAGATGCCTGATAGTCATGAGTTAAGTTAAGCTAAGATTGATTCTCACTTGGGCGATGGCTTTTCTTTCGAAAAAATAAAATCATCAGCCCTATCCCGGCTAGAAAGGCATCGTAACCTTTACCAACAATCTCAGGTAAACATAAATGGATGTTTTATTTAAATAAAATAAATATTAATGGTGAACAATAAACAGAAGCCTCTTACAATTCAATTGATTGTAATTATTATTCAACAGAGATAAATAATTTCAACCCTGATTTGAAAGGCGAGATTAAATTATATTTTCTCTAAGGGCTACACAGGAACCAAACAGTTCAGATTTTACTATTAACATTACAGACTGAAACTCAAGCATTCTTTGTATCCAGTTCTGACATAAGTACTGCAAGAAAAGTTGGACTTTGATTAAACCCTTGGTTTCTTGTGAGACAAGCCTCACATGTATTAAATTGTTTACTTTCTGTAGCACATTTAACACTTTGACCACTGACGGGTGACGATAGAGGGGGGGGGGAGGGTGGCCAGGTCTACTAACTTTCCAAACACTGAGATCAGATCACAGCACTCCTAGCCCCGACAGTCCTCCTTGTTCCTTCATATTTCCTTTATTACAGTTGTTAAGAAAAGGAAAAAAGTCCGTCACACAGGAGCTGCATAACTAAGCAATTTCCTCAGAATTTGATTAGTGTAGACTGCTTTCCAGGATAATTTGCTTAAAATATCCTATATAAATAAAATAAAAACATGAATAGTTCTCTTTTTTAATTTTGTAATGAATAACTGTTCAATTATTAACTTTGTAATTAATTTGCTTCCAGAGTTACGTTTGTACATACATGAAAATTTCATATTTTCATCTTTTGATCTGACGCAGGAACGGGATACAGTCCCACTAGTGGTAGAAAGCGGTCCTTGCGGCGACCTTGCGAACCTACGTTTGGCAGGCTATTCTATTGAAATATATTACAAAGTAAACCCCCCTTTCCGATTGACCGATTTAGCTCATTTTTACAACACTTCTTTCTCATGAGTTACCCACGATGTATACCGCGTTTCGTTACAATACAGCAGAAATTACGATCGGTATGAGTATATTAGAAATTTGGGTCCGGAGTAACCCCCCCCCCCTCAGAATGAACCGATTTAGTTTATTTTTACAGCCCATTTTCCTCTATAGATTACCACTACGAATACTGAGTTTCGTCGAAATATAACAAAAATTACAGCTGGTAGTGGCGAATTGGTAATGTGAGTCCGGAGTGAACCCCCTCTCCTGATGAACCGATTTATTTTTACAACCCATTTTTCTCTGTAGCTTAACACTACAAATACCAAGTTTTGTTGAAATATATAAAAAATACAGGGTGCATGGTCAAATTAGTGTTTTGGATCCGGGGTAAACCCCCCCCCCCCCCTTCCGTTTGACTGATTTTGTTGGTTTACGAACTCGTTCAATCGTTCGCTAATTGAACGCTATATACCAAGTTTCGTGACAAAAAAACAAAAACTCTGGCCGCTATCGTGTTAACACGCACATATATATATATATATATAAATTTTGACGGGGGTCATTTTTTAAGATTTGAAGAAATTTTTGAAAAAATCCGCCATGAATGCAACCTCAATAGCTACTTTCCTTCGGAGGAAAGTCCTAAAACAATTTTTCTATCCACATGCCACTGGTGTAGTTTTGGGCATATATGTGTGGTAATCAGATTGCTGTGGTTGCCTTCACAAATTTGAAAATGCAGCTCATAGATTTTCAGCACTTTGACAATTAAGAGACTGTGCAGCACGTTTGTATAATGCAAATAAATACATTATAAATAGGTACTATATCGGTGAGCAAAACAGCTACTAAAATCAAAAGAAATCTAATCCAAAAATAACAAATCATGTCTCAGGAAATGGAAATATCTGAGATTAGCCTGATAAAAAGTGTCGGCTAACCACTCGCCTAACAAAAATTAGGGTGGATTCAACAAAATTGGTTCTTACTTCTTCTTAAAACACTAATCATTTTCACTGGTATAACCTTTGCTTTGAGCATTTCATAGCTACATTTGTTGCAGGAACCCCAAAATTTCAGTTACAGGCAAATTAATAATTTTGGTCCTGAGTAAACCACCATTACTTAAGGGACTATTTTGCTAATTATAATAATATTCCTCTACCATTAGTTTTAAACTTTATACAGCCCCGTTTCATTTTTGAAAACCAAAAATTATAGTTTTTAGGGGTATATTGATAATATGCGACCGAAATAAACCCCTGCTCATAAAAAGCCATTTTTGCCTATTCACCTATATTTGCAGATATGAATAAATTATAACAAGGGTAATTTCACACAAATAATTTCCTCAGTACAACCTAAGAAGCTACATTCCTTTTGGAATTTGCTAAAAGAAGCAACCCTTTACAATAAATAGATGAAAAGCATTAATATTAAATTCAGTCAGTTTCTCCATTATTGACTTTTGATCTGGGACAGTAGTGAATCAAATAACAGAATGAGAAGGAGGCTTTTGTAATTAAGAAATAATATCTTATTACTAAAAAAAAAAATGATTAAAATATATTTAAGTTAAATGTTTAGTGTTCTGGTTTAGAAAGTATCAATAATGAAGATAATTAAAAAAATAGCATAGTAAATGAAATAGTTTAAATGATAGAAATGAGAGCTAAGAAAAATATACCTATCACAACAGCCATGAGTTCTTCTGCGTGGAAGAGCTGCAGTACTCTGCCTCCACAAACTTTCTGAAAAGCATCATGAAATGCTCGAAAATGCTTCTCAACACTTTTGTTTAATACGTGATCAATATAGAGATCGACATATTCTCTCCTATGAAAATGATCGTTATAATTAATAATCAACTTTTTTTATATGTATGTGTGTATTGTTATGATAAAAAAATAATAATTCTTGGTATGATAAAATAAATACATTCCTATTCAGGTCGAAAAATGACAAATTGAGATTTTTAATCAAGTTTTGAAACAAGCAGAAATAAAGGTAGATACAGTACAAAATCTGAGACATTTAGATAGCCCTTATCTGTTGTTAGATTTCTCTTAGCTGATCAAAAAACATAAACTCAGTCTACCTATTTTTTATTTCTACTACTTATTTAAGTATTCCTTTGCTGACTTTAGTTAATTGAAGTCAGCAAAGGAATACTGCTTAAATTAATTCATTCTTTAAGGGACGTTTCTTAATGCCTGATACCCATCATACCCGTCAATATTGAAATCATTGTCTTCTAGGCCATTAGCCCCGACATCCATGTTGCAGCAGGTAATTTTCTCAACGGGCCATGAGAGGAGAAAATTCCTGCTGTAGGTTGGACTCGAACCCCCATCTCCCACCTGAGAATCCATGGCGTTAGCCACTAGACCACAGGGAGACCCTAGCATTTCAATTTTTAAAACTTTTTTTTATATATACAAGTACATTTTTTATTTCATTACTTTCTTCCGCCTTATTTCATCGTTAATGATCACTTTAGACCATGGAACAAAATAAAAATTAAATGTTTCCTAAAAATTATGACAAAAAAATTACTTCATAACTTATATTTTTAAAATTAATGAATAACTGTTATGAAATAATTTTTATTTTTAAGTTTTTAAAATAAAAATTATTAGAAATTTGTTTTAATAAAATATATCAATTACGATGAAATTTTTATTTTTATTTACCAATAATAAAAATTAAAGGTTAAGTGAAACTCATTTATTAAATATCTCTAATCCTCGGAACAAATAAGTAAATGCTTGATTTGGAACCGTTTGTTTATTAGAAGTTATTTGTTTATGTCAGTGAATCAAAGTTCGTCTAAATCCAATTGATTTGTATGAGTATATATTGTATATTCTAGAATTTGTTTTTGTGCATTAATGTTTTTTTGTTTTTGTTTCTATTCATTATTAGTCGCTATGAGTGCGAGCTCTTAAAATCAATAAATCTATTCATTATGGCACTAATATTGTTTTTTTTTTTTTAATTTAAAATAATGTTTAAAGTTAAAATAATAAAAAATTGTTATTAAAAATTTTTATAAAAAAAATTTGAAATAACAATATTCAAATAATTTTTATTTTTAAATTTTTGAAATAAAAATTATTAGACAATTTTTTTTTAAATAATAAAATATATAAATTACGATGAAATTTTTAATTTTAATTTCAAAAAAGAAAAATTAAAGGTTAATTGAAACTCATTTGAGATAAAAATTAATAGTTATTTTCGGTCCCTGCTTTAGACTATTTTGAAGACTGTTGCCTAACCATGTTAAATAACATGGAAAAAATAAAATAAAATAAAACCGCACTGGTCGTGAGTACACTTTAAACTGACATGTCGGGCAAGGCAAAATTTCTGATACCCTCAAAACAGATAAAATAACGATGTAGTAACAATAGAATAGACATGGAACCTCCCTTGGTATGCCTCTTTGATCATCGACCCTTTCTGGCGGGAAAGAAAACAAAAAACTATAAAGAAGCTGACCTTGGCAAGGGCAGAACCCAGAACACATATATGAGCAGTGAGGACACTGCTTTTCACACCCACATATATAAACTCAGAGTGTTTAAAGGGTTAACACTTAAGGCCAAACGACCCTTTCGATGAAATATCTCTCAAAACATGTATAATTTCATGAAGTAGTATAATATACAGTGTAGTTTGATAAGACCTAGAATAGTGGAAGAAAAAATTTGATTTACTTGTTTTCAGCTGTAACTGGTGTATTTTCCCCATTTGGCTTTAGAGGAGTAGTTCTCACTTCTCCAAATACATCTCTTGTAACTTCAAACCTTAGAAAGAAAACATTTTCTACGTCATCCCCCTCATATTCAAGCAAGCTCTCCAAGCCTCTGAAATATCATAATAAAAGGAATTAAATATAGTTTAAATAGAGTTGAATTAAGTTTTATCACTAATAGGTGCAAAATGAAAATTAAAAAAAAAAAATTCCGACTATTCTTGTCTATATTAAGAAAACGAAGCTCAAGGGTACAGGGTATTGAGCTATGGAACAAAAGGTTTTTGTTTTAAGGTTTATATGTTTTTTTTAGGAAGATCGATATCTAGGCTATTAGCACCAGGCTTATTTTTATTTTGTGCATCGGCTGCCGAGGTCATTAGCAAACATCAGCCATATTATGAATTATTCACACAAAAAGCAACAACATGACCACCTTGTTTATTTACACCCCTAATGAGTGTATGGATAAATAAATACTTTAGTGTTTAAAATAAAGAAAAGTGTACTGGAATTGCATACAAGAGCAAGTACATTAATTGCTGTTGAGCGACAACTAAGTTTGGCCCACGGAAATAAGCATAGGATTGGGAGGACAGAAATTTCATGACTACGTGTTTCAATTTTGAACAAATCATTTATACAAGCCAAAAATTAGCGACAATATTTCATAACTATTTTTGCAGACTTAAAATGAAAAACAAATGTTTTGAAAAAATAAAACACTTACCGTTTTATAGCAAACATTTATAAAACTATAAAAGACACTGTTATATAAAAAAAACTTACTTTCCAAGGGAGGGAGAGAGAATTTTTAAATCTTGAAGATCAACTGGTTCACCAAGAAGTTTCTTGTAGAGAGCCAAAGGAAATGGCAAATTAATTATCGTGAAATTGTAAATTGCTAAGCCACAAAGTAAACCTAAAAAGAATTACCTTAATAAAACGCGACAATCTGCTTTTACAGCCACATCAGAAATAGAATAAATAAATTCATATATTTAATATTTATTTAATTTGCAAAAGGCATAATTTTAAGCTCAATGAATAACAAATCAAACTATTGTAAAAGTTTTAATAATGATTAAAAAATGTGTCTCATCCTTTTATATTAAAAGTAACTTCAAATAAAACATTTACTTGCTTGAAAACCTGTGACTGTAAGAATTACACACCGACTAGATAGTACATGATTTCATCTTCAAACGAATCCGCTGAAAACCAAATAGCATTCGTCTCTGGGTCAGAAATGAACATTCCGTACTTAGGATCCAACACTTCTCGTAGCAGCAAAAGAAAAAACTCTTTCTTCACTCCACCAGCATCTTCAGCCTCTTCACCAAGAAAATGGACCTTGAAAAACATACAAAAATGATAAATATTGGTAATAAAGTAAGAACACTTATAATTACTTACAGACATCTTCAAGTAATGTATTCTCATAGCAATTACCTTTCAAATATTTGTTAAATAAATAATTAATAAAGAAGAAAGCATTTGTTTTGAATACAGTAGACAATTTGAAGGTTGAGAAGACCAGTTATAAAACATCTAGGAAGAAGAGGACTGTATAGGAAGAAACTGGATCAACTTGTAAGTTGAATCAGTTAAGAGGAATAGCTACTGGCTTTCGCAGTAACTGGGAAATATCTCACAAGGTGATTGATTATTGATATTGAAATTATTTTAAGAATTAAAATTTGCATTTGTTCATTTTTAATTAAATAGTTCTAATAAGAAATTAAACGTTTTTCAACATAATATAAGTCTTGAATAATTAAATGTTTTTTAGTTGTAAATCATAAATTTGTTTGCCAAGGGGGAGATTGTCAGAGTTTTGTCATAATAGTTAGTAAAACTACACTTTTATGTAATAACAAACCTAACAAAGGCTTAAAATTCATCATAAAAATACATTATTATATAACAATGTAATTTTATTACATTATGATTTATGAGTCAAGAGAATCTCAACAAGGCAATATTAAATGTCAAAAATCTCTTATCAATATGTTTTAAAAAATATAAGCACATTAATAATCATAGTGCAAGAGAACTCTCTTTTAGGAGACAATGTTTCTTGTTGTTTTCTTTATATTAATAATTTTATTTTTCATCTGTAATACGTAAATGGCTAGTAAACTAACATCAACCAGGAAGATTTTTTAAGGTTCTTTGGTGTCGGTTGGAGACATATCAATTTATTGCCTTACTCCCAGCCTTAAGACATATCCATGTCAAAAAAGGTTCTTAACTTTATCCACTCGGTAACAATGGGTACATCAAACATATAAGAAAAGTACATCATAACAGAGGGACAGATTTTGTAAAGGTATCTGATTCTTGACAGTACAGCGTAATAGGGAGATGTGTGGTCTGTACTATGCTCAGGCTGCCTGATTTTTCCCTTTACATGTTTAATTTTGAATTAAATTAATTTAAGTCTGGTGGGCCTAGGAAATCCATCTTCAAGAGGCGACTAGAGGATAACATCTTTAGCGTGGGCCCGAGTTTTGAACTCAGGTACTCCAGATCATTAGTCGAATGCCCTACCACTGAGCTAACTCTGCCTCATAAGTGACGATTACAAGTGAGATAGTCTTGAAATTACTTTTAAGGGCTTCTTGTAGTCCTTTTCACTGAAGTTCGCCAATTCCCGAATTGTATCCTGAACAATGTTTTCTCTGCTCACATGCAGTTCAAGAAGTGCATTTACTGGGAAGACAACTGGTGAAAATAACATTTGTGTGATAGCTCGCTGGGCAGCTTCTGTCATAGCTGAATGCATCTATAAAATAAATTATTAGTTAAATAATATAAATATTAAATATTAGGACTTAATTAGACATGAAAGATAGTGATAAGTAAAAAATAATAATGAACTAGATTCTGATCTATAAGAAAAATTTACATATCATCCCTACCATGTCAGTCAAACTATTGAATATGCAAAAACTCGTTTTTCAGATTCGAGACTGTGCTCTTAGATTGTGGATGAATTATTGCAACCCTAACCCCTTTAGTATAGCCTTTAATGCCTTAAATAAAGTATCGAATAAGACCATTTTTGAATATATTACTTTGTCCGGCGCTAATGGCCAAGTTGCAGATGCGCCGCTAAAAAAAAAAAAAAAAAAAAAAAAAAAAAAAAAAAAAAAAAAAAAAAAAAACTTTGTCAATGGATAGAATACGTCAGTTCCCTAGTTGGAACTGAGATTTGCATATTCAATAGTTTGACATGGTATGGATGATATATCTATTAATAAACTGATTCAGTCAAGTCATGTTCATTTTCAATGTCAGTTCAAGATATGCTGAAGACAAATTTGCCCTTACTACCGCTGGACACCCCACCCTGGGCTCTTGAAAAACCTAACTGCATATTTAGTTTTAAAAAGGAAGCCTATATTAACACCACTCAGGTGAACGCAACACTCCTCGAAATGCTGGACAAGATTCAGGACAAGCTTGTTTTATACACAGATGGCTCTAGAATTAATGGATCAACCGCCTGTGCTGTCACCGATATTCTGACAACCCACAAGTTCAAACTCGACCCACACACTACAATATTTACAGCAGAAGCCCATGCCATTACAGCAGCCTTACAGTTCTCCGTGTCCCAGGAGAAGAAAAACATAATTTTGTGCTCCGACTCAGAAAGCGTGCTCCGCTCCATACTGCAGATGTACCCAAGAAATCCAGTAAGCCTAAAAATTCAAACATATATCCGAATGCTGAACGTTATAGGAAAAGCAGTTCATTTCTGTTGGGTTCCTAGCCACAAGGGAATATTGGGTAATGAAATTGCCGATATGGCGGCAAAAGCAGCACACGATCTAATGGAAATCACACCCACAACCCTAACACCAAAGGAATTATGTGCGCCTTCTGTGGAGAGAATAAAAATGGGGTGGCACTCCATGTGGGCGGAGGTTTCCGAAAATAAATTGAAAATGGTCAAAAGAAGTATAGGGCCATGGCGATCATCCCAATGCAGCAGTAGAAGAGACGAGGTAGTTTTAGCCCGCCTTCGCCTAGGTCATACCAGACTCACTCATGGTTTCCTTATGGAGGGAAAGGAAAAGCCTATATGTGTGTCATGTAATGAACCGATTTCTGTGCGGCATATCTTCGAGTCCTGCAGGTTATACGAAGAAGCCCTAGAAAAGAACGAAATTCCAAAAGATATATCTGAAGCACTTGCAGACAACCCCTCCATGGTGGACAAAATACTAAATTTTCTCAAAAAATCAAAATTATATACAGAAATATAGCCAAAAAAATAAATATATAAAAAAAATAATAAAAAAAAAATTTATAAAAAAAAATAAAAAAAAAAAAAAAATAAATAATTTCTGTATATATTCTATACCTTGAACTCAGATGCATTGATTACATATAGATTTAAATAATATGCCGAAACGGACCAAGCTCATATCACCATAATTATTATTATAGTAGTATCTATGCAAAACAATTATATTAGCCATAGCAGTTTCAGAACCAATTTTAAAAACCTTTTGAACATTATATGACATTACAATTTAATAGCATTCCCGACAATATATGTAGTGCACTTGACTCTTGTAATATCTTTATAGTACAAAAATAATTTTCATTGAAAAACACTTTACAGGACGATGGTAACCTTTGACGTTTTTCGTCCTTAAACCTTATTCATACATACATACATTTTCAATGTGCCCAGAGTTTCATTTAATGCTGTGAGAAGAACAGATTTTAATGAAAAGAAGGGATTTCAATCCAAGAGGCAAAGCCTTTATAATAGAGAGAAAAAAAGTTAAACAAAAATAAGATGGTGTTTAAGATGCCTGTTTTGTAGGAAAAAAACATTGAAGTTAATAAAATACTTTTGTATTTGTATTGAGAGATTATTCGATAAAAAATTATTCATTTTTATTTCATTCTGTGAATTATCACTTAATTGCATAAACTATTCATATGCGTGAAACTCACCTGCATTGATTGGTCTGTTTGTAAAAGCAATGTCTTAGCTTGAGCATCGAATAAAAAAGGATAATTGCAAAAATACTTCCTGGTTGTCTGAAAAATAAAGTACATATTAATAATTTGATATGAATTTTATTCATATATTAATTTAATTTGATGGAGATTATTTTGAAGTCGTTAAAGCATATACATTTATTTATTTAAATTTTACCGTTCAATTCTTACCACCTATTTTTCTCTTCATAGTATCTCTATGAAGAGTGCATTTATTTTGAACACATGTGCCATTGCCTTATTTGGAATATTACATGTAGTGATTATGTGTTTTGGTTACATATTGTCGATACAAATGCAAAGTATCAAATGTGAAAAAACACATTTTTTATATTCAATCTAAACTGATTGCTGTTGGACTGATGGACGGCAAAATCTCGAATCTTAGTTGACTCATTGAAAGGGGAGAGGATCCACTGTCAAATGGCCGAATCTGCCAACTATTTGACTGTCCGAAAGCAAAGTAATAAATACAATTTTTTTCACTCTGAAAAGTAGTAATTTTAACATTCGATACTTTGCATTTGTAACGACGATATATTATATTGAGATATGAATTTTGATAAGATAATTACACAAAACTAATATAAATAATGCGAGTTTAGGTTACCACCCTTAGCATATAAATGATAACGCTTATTTTAATTAATTCATTTATGTAGACTAAATATTTAAATCAAGGGACTTTTGTAGGTTATTTTTGCCTACATTTCTTTTTCTACATTAATTAACTATATGATTTGATGTATATTTATGATGTAATGTTGCATAATTGGACGGTGCAATTTCAATTGTGCAATTTTAGGTATGTTTAATAATTTTATTAGGTGAATCGCCTTTGTAGTGGGTTCTCGTGAATCAATAAATAAATATTAATATAAAAAAGATTATATACCTCAAGATCGACAAGAATATTTCTGCAACTCTGTACTCGACTGAAATTTCAATAAACACAGGTTTGAAATTTGGAATTACCTTTAAGAGGATAATCAGCTCCCTGAGTTTTGAAAAATGTTCATCATTTGTGAGAATTGCATTCTTATTTATATAGAATTTTATTTATTTACTCAAGAAATACTTCTTGAGCTAGAAACATCATGACATACAGTTAAATTCAGGAGTCGAAAATTTAAGTTAACTTTTATTTTTAAAAAGTTTAAGTTAAAGTTATAATTTTTGTTATATCTTACTTGTAGTTTTTATTGAACACGAACTTTTTCATTAGTAAAATATTTGGTAAAAGTGAAGTTTCTCGCCCTCCAAACCGATTTCTTTCAAATTTTGTACAATAACGTATTTTGATGCACTAAACACGAATACGTTAAAAAAAACCTTCGCATTTAACTAGGAAAGAAGTTATTAACCCGCATTAAAGTTCACTGTTATGTGGGTTATGAGAGCTAATGTAAACAACTAAATTTGTGACGACTTTAAGGCATACATGACTTTAAGGCATACATGCTATGCGTTTCCACTCGCTACGCTCGCTCAAGAAGATAACAAAACCCCAGTCAATCCAACTCGCTAAAATTAATAGAGTTCTATTAATTTTAGCGAGTTGGATTGACTGGGGTTTTGTTATCTTCTTGAGTGAGCGTAGCAAGCGGAAAGGCATAGCACGTATGCCCTTAAGCGACGGGTGACGACGGGTGAGGATGCCCTTAAAATTAACAATATTTTTGAATAAATGGTTTATGAACATTTCAAATGAGAGTTCTGTTTCCCAATGTTACATATCTGAGCATGCGCGTGTTTACAAATACGCTGTTGACGCCTAGTTTTATAACCTTCCTAACAGTGAACTTTAGTGCTTAATAACTTCTTTCCTAGTTAAATGCGAAGTTTTTTTTAATGTTTTCGTGTTTAGTGCATCAAAATACATTGTTGTGAAAAGTGTTAAAGAAATCGGTTTGGAGGGCGTGAAACTTCACTTTTACCAAATATTTTGATAGTTACTTTAAAACTTTTATCTAAATAACTTTTTTCATAAAATTCACTACAAACAACTATTCTGAAACTTATTCTTAAAAAGTTTGTAGGCAAAAAAATCCAAAAATTTATTGTTGTAGATTAAAATTATTTAAATATATGAATTGCTTTTAAAATACAAAATTAACTGTAACAATTTGAAATCAATATAATAAATTGATGGAATGTAATATAAATGTATTGAATATATACTTAATTATTCTAAAGATATAATGTACAACATCGTTACTGAAAAACTTTTATTTATAACCAAAGGCAAAACAGCTCTTGTTGAACTCACACTTTAATTTTAATTGTTCAAAAAGTTCAAGTGAACCTTTAATTTTTTAAAGAAAAACTGTTATCATAAAATTTATTAGAAAACTTTTATTAAGCAAACCTTTTCTTAATAAGTTTGTTAAATACTTTCAAAACAAAACTTTTTCAAAAAAGCTAAAGACTTTTTCAACCCATGCCCATTCGAGACCATTGCTTTAACACATTCGGGACCAGCATCGTGAGGTGTGCTTCAGCAGATAGCTTGCCTTTCTTTCTATTCCCACTACTCCGGGCTTTTTCCTATACCCTTTATATTTGGTTTGGGACCTCATTACGTTATTCCTGGTTAGGTTTGCGGGTCTGGAATCGTATGATACTACGGCCAGAAAAATACCTTTGGGGGGCCCACTGTCGAGGCGTATTTGACACTTAACTAAATTGTAATCAATCCACTAAAAGGACATAATTTCAAAGATTAATAATAAAAAAAAAATGCTTAACTCGTTAATTGGAACATTTTGTAATATTTCTCATTATTGATCATTTATGATAAAAGTAGCTATCGTTCAAAGCCAAAACTTTCAAAATAAAACATTTAAGAGGAATTCTGCCATAACATTTCATATTTTTGTACAGACAATTTCTCAATTCACAGAAGGAGAATAAAGAACTTACTCTGTTGTTAGGATCTTCATTAGCCCATCGGACATAGTCAACCCTTATGTCAACAGTATCCGTTAATTCAGGAAGGTAAAACATTTCATATGGAACCTTTGGTTGATTGCACTTAACAGGTTTGCCACAATTAAGTTTATTCAGCCTAGCAAGAACTTCAAACGAGTCCGTTATGGTTCTATCACATCTATTCAGATCCCATTGCTGAAAGATTAATTAATTTTCTTTATATACAGTTTATATATGATATATGAGTTATAATGGTAGTAATACAAAGAAAATTAGATCATGGTGCATCTAATCAAGAACTATTAGAATAAGTAAAATGGACTGTCAATGTGGTTCTTTTTAAAATAATTTTAAAGTTTAATTAAAATGTAAAACAACTGTTATTTAATATATTTTTTTTATGGGTAATAACAAGCACCCTGGGTCATGGTCACCCTGTGCAGGAAAGATGCAAAGAGAATAGGGTACAGAGGAGTTGTCATGTTAATAAGAACAAAATAAAAAGTTATTCATGTAAAATGCTAGTTGTAATATTGAAACATTTTGAAGAGTATAATTTATAATTAATAAAAGATGATGTTAGAGAAAAATAGCTGTGATCTTATTCAAGAAAATATTGGGTAACAACAAAATACTGTTTTATGTTAAATTTGTTGAGTCTAGAAATTCAAACAAGTTAAGTTTCTTTCTGTATAACTTCCTAGAATTTTGTCTAAGGTACAAAGTATTTTTGTACCAAAGTTCATCAAAATCAGGCCATTTTTGAGGCTGCTGAAGTGCTAACAGATGTACACAAACAAATTTGAACTACTGGTATTTTTGTGACCTATGGAATCTGAAATGTGGACTTGTCATAAGCAAGTTGCTTCCCTGTGGAGGTAGGGAGGAAACAAGCTGAAAATTAAGGTAACTGTTAGAATATATGCTATGTTTAGTAAAATTTTTACCCTCAGAAGATTTAGAAACAGGCCAAAAATATTCAGAAGATAAAAATCCATTGCCACGAGATGAGCAGGGCAAAGGCCCTTTTCCTGCTCAAGGAAAGTAAAACAATGGAAAGAGTTCAGTAAAACAATGTACCTCTGCTCAATAGAGTAATAAACATTTAGGCAAGTATTAAAATCATTGGCATTAAAAAACATTTAGGCAAGTATTAAAATCATGATATGTGAAAATATCATTAAAGCAAACTTACATGCTCTAAATCCATGAATGGAGATGCTCGGAGAAGTATAATTGCAACATTTTTGTATATTCTAATTAGCCTTTCATAATATTCATCGCTTGCCATATAAAACCAATTCCCTGAAAACAAGAAAAATAAATATTTGAAAAAAATAAAGATTTGAATTTTTTTTTTTTTTTTTTTTTTTTTTTAATTTAAATATGTTTATTGAATAAAAGACAACGATTACAATTACACGTGTGTACCTCTATACCACACAAACACTCTATTTCTAGGATTAACACACTGCAGTGAAAAATAAAGTCTATCAATTATTTGTAAGGGAAAAATGTCACAAAAACCCTGCCTTATACTACTAACTACTAAGATACATCATATAATGATAATATAAAATTAACGATAACTAAAATAATTAATGATAAATAATACTTAATTACAATGATAATGATAATAATTGTTTGAAGAGATATTACACTGATAAGTAATAGGAGAGGTAATAATAATAGATAATAATAGTAATAATATTAATAATAATTAATAATTACTAGACATAAAACTAATTGAGCAAACTAAATTCATTAAAGACTGATTGTAGAAGAGCTGTGTTAATGTTTACAGCTTAGTACCTAAAGCTATCTGCCAGTCCTAGCTATGAGATAATAGGAGCAGAGATCAGGCAGTATACTAGATATTATACCACCTAGAGCTTACATATTTACTTTTCAGTAGTCCTGTTCATAAGGATGTGTTTAGTACGTTTGTGCACGTATCTTTTACTTGATGTTTTGGTGTAGTTACCTATTTCTTTTATCAGTGGATTCCTGCTTTTCTAAATGTTTTTTTTTTTTAATTTGAAAATTAAAACACTGGCAATATATAGCATTTTGAGTATTACACTGTGGTTAAAAACTTTAAGTCCTAGTTTGGGTGCCTACCCTGTGCCATACATGACAATCGCATTGTCTCCTTTAGATAATTAAATAGCCATGCTGTGATAAATACCCAAGCCTGAAATTCTGGGTTTAAGTCCCAGCCTAACAAGTATATATTTAGTCAAAAATAAAGATTTAAAGATAAAGAAAATAAAAATGAAAAAAATATTATCTTAATATGAAAACGAAATAATATTTTTTTTTACCCCGAGAGGCAGAGTATTTCACTGATTATCCATAGTCATTGAAAATATAGTTCTTTTCAAGACAAAAGTTTTCTTTTAGGGCATATTGTTTCAACTTGAGGTATTACAATTTAAATAGTTTTGGAAATTTAAAGAATAATGCATAATTATACAAATCAGTGGTAAAAGAGATCTCCCATGATCTCTGAAACCCCCTACCCACCACCCATAAGACTTGAATAACCTATTTATAGTTTGTTTTTTTTTTGTGTGTACAGCGCTTCAACGTTTAGGCTATTAGTGCTGGGCTATCTACAGGTATCCACTCTTCCTGAACATCCATGGTGCAGCAAGGAATTCCTTCAACGGGCCCTGAAATGAAGAAACCCAAATTGATGTACGTGGGGCTTGAACCTGCATCTCCCACATGAAAATCCAAGGCGTTAGCCCCTAGACCAACGGCAGGTATGGGGAGACCCTATTCATATTCTATTATATATTTGTCAAATACCACTCACTCACTGACCTATCATCGCCCAGCCCAAACCACTTGACAGAAAATTTTGCATGGGCACTCCCTTTAGAATGTAAACACGCGCAAAGAAAGGATTTTTTGATATTCAGTTTTTTAAGTTTTTTTAGAGAGGTTTGAATTTTTAGTTGGTTAGAACAGGCAAGCCTAGCCAGCATGCGTTGCTACGACGATAACAGGTCAGCTGTTACCGTACTGTATCTATTTCATATTATTTTTATTTGCGGTTCATTTCAACTATGATGACAGACGTTGAATTACTAGAATTAAACTGTGATTTTGTCCCTCATAGAGTTGACGCTATACCTGGTGATGGTCCATCCGAAGTAATAATATCCCGACCCCTTTCCACAGCCTCCTCACCTATAAGCATCCCCAGTCAGAGCACTTCTTGGTAATGCTCGAAAATATAATTGGTTTTTCCAAATGACATCTTGGAAACATAAATTTTTAAATTTTAACATACATTCATTATTGACAACGAATTTTAACCTGTACTGGTTAAACTGCTGTTACTGCTAACCTATAGATAACGGGTTGTCTCTATGTTATCTGTTTCTTGATACTGGAGCGGAGCGCCCCAATGTGAAGAAATATTATACCTTGATAACTCAGTTGATGAATAACTTATAGTATGACGGGAAATGTGCTATAATAAACTGCAAAAAATTATGTAGTTGCGTTAATTTTGATGATACATTATTTAACACAATAAAATAACTACTTATCTGCCGTTACGAAGCATGGGTATTCAGGTAGTCCTTCATAAAAGATATAATTAATTATAAGTAGTCAGTAAAAATATTATTGTGACTATGTGGAATAGCAGTGTGGATAGTTAGGCAGTACTGCATTCCAGCTCCCTGATCTTTAAAAGAATTCGTGGAAGCTAATGGGGCTAAGTCTGCAGTACCAATTTCAAACTGTGAATGATTAAACTAGAATATAGTCACATTATTTACCCAAGAATCTGTGAGTTCTGCATATTGGGTAATGAATTGCCAGTGAAGCTTCGAACTGAATGAGTCAAACGCTGAGTGCTGAGTGAGCTATGCCCATCTCTGAATTTTAATAAAATATCAGACAAATTGAAGAGAAGATCTGCCTACTACGTACCAACAATTCTTGAGGCTTCTGGTTTGAGTTGCAAAAGTGCTGCTGCAAATGGTCCCTGGAGCTTGGAAGCATGCCTAGCATTGTCAAACTCATGGTAGAGAGTTAGAACAAGGTAGAGGCGTAGCGTCTCTACATCAGGTGGTGATGCAGAGAGTGATTGGATTGCATTACATATAGATTCTAAGCACTAGAGGAAGAAAAAAAAAATATATTTATATGAACTAATAGAAGTTTAGTAGAGAATGTCAAATCCAAATGATTTTTATGTACTGGATGGTGATCATGGTTCTCTTTTTCTAAAGAGAAGCAAAATAAAATATAACATTGCTCAAATTTCAAAACCACATGAGTCAATTTTCCCGAATTTTCAGGAGAGAATTAAAACTGAATTAAAATAAAACTATAATGATCGACTTAAAACATATTTTCGGTAACATTTAAAGAAAAAAAAAAAACAACGTCTGGATGGCCTAAAATAGACGAGATACGTGGTTGTGCTCAAGTGTTTGAAATCAGTTTGTTTTACGTGGAAGTAATAGTCAATTTTAGCGCGCTCTATTGATTTAAAAAAAAATCGATTACCAACATGTCTGGTAGAGAATAAGGATTCTAAAGATACCAATAACTCAATTTCGCTAAAAATCGACTTATGCGGTTGTGAAATTTAAACGACGATATGTTATAGTTATATGTTGAGGTTGACCATGGAATTCACTTGTAACAAAACTTGAATCTTACAAAATAAAACTATATAAAGAGGTATTATTATAGAATAAATTTTATAATGTTACATAATAAAATTGGTGTAAACAATACAGTTTTGCAAGAGAAGAGCTTTAGATTTTACCATGGGTGTATATAAGGGGGGCTGCAGGCCCCCCAAATTTTGATTTGATCAGTAAAAAGTGTCATAAAACCCTTAAAAATAATTTAAATAAGATCACTTAGTTCATAAAAAATATTTTAATTTGGGTGTAATAGTGTTTTAGTTGGCTAAAACTAGTCCAAGTTCTAAATTTTTGGGTCTTTTTTACTTTACCCACGCCAGTTACTTTTATTACTAAAACAGTTATTTATCGTATCATTAAGTTTATAGTTATGAAGAAAATATGTTTAAACTAATAATTAGTTTAAATAAATTATTTATTCAACAAATGTAAACAAAAAAAAAAATTAATGCTCTCCGATTTCAACACATGACTCAGTTTAATCAAATTCATTATTTGACAACTTCAACACAGCACAACAAACACAACTTCAACGTGTCTTATAATCTATAACCTCTTTCATGTATAAACTTTAAGTAGCCTAGCAACACCTGTTACAATATTGTAACAAAATATTATGACGTTATTCTAGAAAGTAACTGGCGTGGGTAAAGTAAAAAATACCCAAATTTTTAGTATTCCATACCCCCGAAATGGTCTCAGCCCCCCCCCCCCAGGAGTCACATTGCACAACTAAACCTTTATCAAGGACTATAAAATGCTTTCATTGATAGTATAAAAAAAATATACAATATTCATTAAAAAACTGTCACAGTGGTGACTTTCAGTCCTGAAGGGAAGAAATGATCTTTTCATGTAAGTGGCCATCAGTCCACTGGGCATGCGGGCCTATTGTCACGATAGTGTCTATCAGTCCCAAATGAGTTAAAGAATGTTTCTGATGAGGTACTAATGATGTGAAACTAGTAGAGCAGTGATTAATAAATCATATTTATTAATTCACGTATATAATTTGTTGAGCCTTTGCTAGCTATATAATAAGTGGATTTAGTAGGGCCACTTGGAGACAATTATAACGATTTTGATAATAATCAAAATCATAATCTTGAAATAATAAATTATAATTTAAATAACAACAGATAAAGTCAGGCAAAATGGGGGTGGGGTTCTGGTTGGGTCTCTGGAGGGCAAAATGGGGGTCAATAGTGGTTGACAATACATTAAAGAAAAAAAAAAAAAAAGAAAAGATTTTGATATTGTTCGAGAAGAAAATTATGATTCTATTAATTTAGCATAATATATTTTTAACTGCAAGACCACCACCCCCAGGAAGAATTAGCTCAAGCTGAAAGTTTTAATGACTACTATTATCATGCACTTTGACACTTATAGAGTACCACAATGTGGGTTATGTTATATTGTTTGAATTAAAACTCACAACATCCCTGATGGTAGAATTATTCGCTCTGCTGATGGCAGTGAAGCAAGCTTGAGCAGCATTTATATCAACACCGTGATGCCGGGAAGTGCAGGTGTAGTGCTGATCCCTTGGAAGTAGGAATGACGAGTTGATGCATGCCTGGGACCCCAGGACAGTTTCAATGTAACTGGACATATTTTTTTTTAGATTGTAAATAAAGAAATTAAACTTTAAATTCTAGCCCTATTAACGGGTTAATTATTTAACTGAGTGAATTCACAATTCTTAAGTTTTGTTATTGCATAGATATAAATGTAAGATTATTTTGAAATATACGATTATCCAATTATCGATCTTGATTCCATTAGAGCAATACTTCAGTCAGTGGTGTGCTTTAATTTGAGTAGTATTTGTATTTTAATGTTTTTTTGTTTTTTTTTACAATTGAATGTCTGCTATAAGTACTGATAACACTGTTCTGCACGAAAATCCTCCTTCAAACCAAAACATGCTTTCTTACTGTTTTCAAATGTGCTGAACACAAATTTGAAGTCAGATTCTGTCTATCACACACAGTTTCTTGAGAAATTCTAGTTTTTTATCCAAAAATGTGAGTTTTTTGTAAATTTGACGAATTTTTTTTGGCATCAAAACATAGTGAAAAAAATTCAAAAGCCCGATGATTTTGAGCGCAATGAAGTATATTTGAACGAAAACAAATTTGATGGGAATATTACAAGTGGTTGAAGAAATATGGCTAAAAGTGTTTTTTCAGTTTTTGATCTTGAGGCAGGGATTTGGTCTCTACCTGGATCTTTAGGGGAATGACCTTCCTTTCTCTTTTATGGTGGTATCCTTTTCATTCAAATTCTTGAAAAAGAGGAGACCATTATGTCGTAAAAAAAAATGGCCAGAGCGTAAGGAAAAAGTAGGTGAAAAAAACATTACCAATCCTCCATTAGTGGACAAAAACCAAATAATTTTACCCCCACTCCACATAAAATTGGGGCTAATGAAAAACTTCGTAAAAGCGATGGACAAGGAAGGAGAAGGTTTCATGTACTTAAAACAAAAATTTCCGCATCTCAGCGATGCTAAGATAAAGGAGGGAATTTTCGTAGGACCCCAAATTCGACATCTACTCAAGGACCTCACTTTTGAAGCAAAGTTAAATACTACTGAGAAAAAGGCTTGGATTGCTTTTCGAGAGGTATGTGCTAAGTTTTTGGGAAACGAAAAATCTAGAGACTACCGAAAAATAGTCCAAGAACTGCTTACTTCATATAAAACATTGGGATGCAATATGTCCTTAAAAATACATTTCCTGCATAGTCACCTAGACTTTTTCGCCCCAAATTTGGGTGCAGTTTCGGAAGAACATGGAGAACGATTCCACCAAGACATAGCCAGAATGGAAAAAAGATATACTGGCAAATGGAATAAGAAGATGCTGGCGGATTACTGCTGGACACTGCAGCGGGAGACAGAGGAGGAAGAGTACAAAAGAAAAAAAATACTCATTGACGATGTGTGTATATTTTTTGAGTTGTGTCATATCTAGTATCATACCTGATAGCATGCAGGATTCAATTAATTATATTTTACCGTTGAAAAAGAAAAAAAAAAATCTGTTATAATAAAGACAATAATTTTCAAATACAATTTTTCATTTTTTCCAAGTTTCTCCTCTTTTCTCTCAAAATCAGAGGGTGATAGAATTTTTCTGAGTTCAGATTCGGACTCAGCACACCTGAAAACATGAGAAACAGGCAAAATTGTTCAAGGGAGGGGAGAAAAGTTTTTTTTTGCAGAACAGTGTAATCTTCATATTTTTTTTTTTTTTTTTTTTTTTTTTTTTTTTTTTTTTTTTTTTTTTTTTTTTTTTTACAGCATATCTACAACTTGGCTATTAGCGCCGGGCTATCTAAAGGTTGCCACTCTTTTATAATGCCAACGCATGGTCGGTCACCCATTCAGGTACTGACCACGCCCGACATCGGTGATCTACGGGAACCGGTGCATTCAACGTGGCTATGGCCGTTGGCTCTTCATGAATTTATTAAAGTAACAATCCAAAAACCTTCATTATTATTATTTATTTCACAAATTACAATTATTATTTAAAAATGCCCTTTAATTAATAACACAGACTTACCAACCTTTTTGGAGTGGGATAGAGGAAATGTCTCACCATTTTTTGTAAGAAGAGCAACCATCGTTCATGGGAATTGAACCCACAATTCTAGGCACAGAGTGTTAATGCCTGAACAATCTTGACCATCTGGTCTCCATTATTCACAAATTTGTTTATTGATGGTAAACATATCTGTATATTTAAAAAAATGTATAAAGAGGTAATATTGAGACAATGATGCACGTCGAGAAACATTAAGTAATGTAGTTTTGAGCAATATAAAATGTGTTGATTTCCGCTTTCTTGTTTCAACCTTTGGCTGCACCTACATTGGACCATTATTTCTCCCGATCCGATTTTGGTTGACCAATCCTGGCCGACGTGAGTGCCTACATTGGTCCCTACCCAATCCGATCAGATCTAGTCTCAGCTTGTCAGTAATGAACTCATAGTAAAGTGAAAATGACTGATTAATTTAAGAAACAACACCAAATAAACATAGAAACCTTTGATTACCTTGTTGGAGGTATAAAGTATGAGTTGAGAGGCCAATCAATCTTCCAGAAGTATATCAGTCCCAAAAAAATAAATCTTAGTGTAACAGTTAATTTTTAACTGTTTACAATAAGAGAAGCATTAGCATTAATATTTTAAAATTATTTATAAGACAGGTAGCTATAAGGTTATAAGCATTCGAAGACTATAAAAATTGGAAGGTTATAAACATCTTTCCACGTAACCCAAAACAAAAATGTGAAGTGACAAAGTTGTTCTACATTTCATTACCTTTTATAAAAAAAAAAAAAAAAAAAAAAAAAAAAAAAAAAAAAAATGCATTGGAATTGGTTAAGAAGTAGAGGCTGTAGATCTTCTTGAAAAAAAAAATAATTCGTTTGGCGCCATTTTGCTTCATCGCCCCGAAAACGGTCTAGAAACAAACAAGATTGAACGGCCGAGAATCGGTGGGCATCGGATTGGATTGGGACCAATGTAGGCATCTCCGTTGAGATGAATGCATTTGTTTCTCTTCGGCTATTGGATCTGATCGGGATCAATGTAGGTGCCCCCTTAGATACCAAAGTTTTTGATAAATTATTTAACATTTAATCAGATGAACTCCCTTGAGTCCCAGCCCATTGGGATGAATTTTACCCAGATCTTCATTCTTTTGTGATATTCTAGTTTTTCAGAATGAAAAAATACTTGTCCAAAAAATCCACAGGAAAATATATATTTCAGTCATTGCAAGAACAACAAAAATAGTAGAACAGTCGACATCATAAGTTTGTACTAAAATTGTAATTAACTCCACAGAAGATCTGTAAATAGCAAATAAAAATTCTGCCTCACAGGAACTACTTAAGTGTGTCCAACTAGTGTGGTTTGGAATGCTTAGAATATAAACTTAATATTTACTTTCAATGGAAGAAAGCCAACTCTTCACCAATTTTCTCCCATTGAGGTGACCTATCAAAATGTATGCCTGAACTTATTTAGTAGAAAAATCATTAATTAGGCCTTTGAATGATCTTCCAAGATTTCACAATCATTATCAAAATATATACAAAAAGTTCAAAACTGCACACATCTGATAATTAAATATTTAATTTGTATTACTTTTTCTGCTCCAACCGTAACCAAAATTTATATATGTTAGTTTGGATATATATCAACATTAGTGATCTGTCGTTTTGAGGTACTAGAAACCAAAAGTTTAGTTTTTTTCAACGTGTCTCGATACATCATCTTGAAAGTGGTTTTATTTGTTTCCTTATGCCAATATTTCAATAAAAAGTATACCTGAAAATCTATTACCACAAAATCGGAGTGTTAAATTTTTTGTTTAATGAATTTTGACAAAAAACAGGTTTTCATTGATTAAAAAATTACCTTTCATTTTAAACAAAGTATTTTTGAAACAAATTTCATCAAAACAGACCATTTTTTTAAGATTGTAGAGAGCAAAAAACAGATATAAATACATATTTGAATAACTGTCATTTTTATATGAGTTATGAAATGTCAACATTTCTCACCAGATCTTCCAAGTAGTGTCATAAACCGGATTTCCCCACCACAAAGAGCAGCTGTATCTCTTATGGCGATAGAATTATTACAGTGTATAGGGACGATATATCTATCTTACCAGCCAAGAAAGATTGGATAACAAAATAAGACAACTATGTATGCTCTTTTGGAAACTCACCTGATAAGATCTTGATCTACTGATTCTCCTTCGGGCACATTCTGACATTCTACCATCTTCTCAAGTGTAATTTTCCAAATATTAGATTCAGGGTTCCGATACCTGTAGTCTGCAGTTCTTTTCTGGGAAAAAAACCAAGTCATTAAGAACAAAAAATAAATAAATAAATAAAATGCAAGAAGTGAGAAATTGGGTAGACAGTAAACTAATAATTCCCTTTAAATTATTGTTATTACTTAAATTACAGGTAAGGTACCTTCATGAACTAAAGGGGGATGAGGGTGTAGGAAATTTAAAAAAAATATTATGACACGATAATTCACATAATGGCAAACAGTAAAAGTTGTAAAGCCATTTAGTTTACTAAAAACATTATTAAAATTTACAATTTAAGGGGTCATTATTTAATTAGAAGAAGCATCAAAATAAGGCTTCAATCCTCAGAGCCTGAGCATTGAATAAAGAAAATTTATAAGTTGCCTTAGTATGAGAACAGGAAAAGTTCATTTAGAAGCAAGAATTTGACATTTTTTTATTTATGAAAAAAGTTGAATAATAATTTTTTAAAAAAGACTAATGGATGAGAAATAAGATTTCCCCTTTCATAATGATATATAGAGAATAGTTTTTCCTTGTTTTGAAATATATGACATTAAACTTGCATTAAGATGGGAATGAAACTGTATATTTGTACAAAAATAAGTATAAACAATGTCAAAAATATATTATGTTTCATTTCCGACTTTGTCAGGCTTGCTTGTTTCATCCTTGGTGGTTATCAAGGGAGCCACCAAGGATGAAACGAAACAAGGAAGCCTGACAATGTCAGAGATGAAACTGACAAAATATATTATATATAAAACAAATGTAAATGTTTAAATAAATACCACTGACTCCAACTAGTCAATAATGAAAATATATTTTCATATGTCCAACTAAAAATATTACAGATTTTTGGCAACAGGATAAGGGTAGTGGCTTTTTTTAGGTAGGACCATCTGAGATAATACAATAGTTATTTATATGGTTAGAAAAAAGAAGCTCTGTTCTTTTCAAAGAGCACAAGGAGGAACAAATCGGATTATCTCAAAGTGAGATATTGGGTGGAGTGAATAAAAGCTAGAATCTAACAGGTATAATCTAGCCCTTAGATGTAGCTCTTCCTCAATACAGAGTGAAAAAAAACAAGAGCTACTTCTAGGTAGCAAGATCTAAGTAACTTAGTCTCATCTCCTGATAAACTAAGGAAATTCTAAGGGTAGTTGGTGCTAACCCCTAGCTGCAGCTAGGATTCCTATCTCCCTCCCTCATCCCTCTTCCTTCCTGTCAGGTTTTGTTGCTTGTCTCTCTCTCTCCTCATCGGGCTCAGTGTGTCTTGTGCAACTGTTGACTGCATGGGCCCTATTAGGGGGGGGGGGGTGCAGTTCCCTCCGAAATCGGTAAAGATTTGTAAAAAAAAACATAAAAATAAATTAAATGAGACCACTTTGGTCAGAAAAAATAATTTCTTTTTGGTGCAATATCATTTTAATTGGCTAACTATTCCAAGATCTAGATTGATAATATTCCTTACCCCCCAAATGCTCTCAGCCCTCCCCCCAAATACTCCCAGCCTCTCCCGAAATTATTTTCTATATATGCCCATGCCGACCTGGATCGGTCACTTTTTATAACAGTATTAGTCAATGATCCCGTGGTAATGGAAAAATCTAAACTACTAGCTGCTATTAAAGAAAGAAAACCTGCTTGGGACAGCATCAGTAATGAATTTTCCATAGGACGAAAGGTCACTGTAGCACAGTTAAATAAGTTGCTAAGTAACATGAAATGAAGCATAAAGAAGAAAACCGACCAAAAGCCACCGGCAATAAGCCTTTAAGCAGTAGGGAAAAGATTTTTACAAATTATTGATTAAGGGCAAAAATACCTGGAAGAATCACAAATGGATTCACCGACTCATCGACAAGTGTTGAACAAGGAAGTAGGGACCCAGCACTCCTTCACAAGAGATTGCAAATAAAAAATTGAAAAAGTGCAAAAATGGTTGAGGTTTACAATACGGAAGAAAAAAAACATCCATCAACTCCAGAACTTCCAAGAATCATTTTACTGCAGGAAATGTAGCTAAAGAAGATGAAAATAGAACGTGAAGACGTCTCGGCGCATTTAATACTCCTTTTCCTTATGAACATGCATAAACGCTGCCATGATTGAGCGAAAAGAAACGACTAACTAAAAAGCAAGCATGACCCAGACCAGACTAGCTTTTTCCTTAGCTATTGCTAACCTTAGAACCAAGTCACAGCTCTTTATTCACAACTTCTACCAGTGTTGTAAAATACCCGGGTATTTATTCTTCAGGGTATATACCCAGGGTAAATACCCGGGTATTTAAGGTATTTAATTAAACCGCGGCTTAGTAATCGAATATTGTAAAATGTCATGGATCTTGCCAGTTTAGAGCAACACTGAGAAACTATTAAAACAATAATAAATTATAAAATAGGATCACTGAGAGGTTAATAAATAATAAATGATTACCTGAAAATTCGCCATGGACCTTCCGACTACCAATAAAACAAGTTGTTTGCCTAAAATTGATACTACTGTACTGCATTCACAAAAATGTGTGTGTGTGCCTCAGCTAAAACTTTGGACTAGGATTATCTCAATTTCTCAAAACAAAAAATTAAGTTACCTACTCATTGATCGAAACACATGTACCTTTCAAGCCTCTCCACCATAACATGGGAATTATTTTATTATTTTCTTGGTCATTGTCTTCAAGACCTTCCCAAACAAAGGATTTTTGCCATAATCCCTCTTGGTCCCTATAGCCAGCTATGTCTTTCCGAAGATCAACTGATTTCAATCCCATGCTTCTGCCTAACTCACACACAAAACAAATGGAAGAGTTCAACTAGTCTGCAGCAAGATGTGCGTTTCCAACACCAAACTGAATGCGTTTCTCCTATTTAGTTAACACAAGTTTTTCCTCCGTTTTTGAAGAGAAGATTCTGGGTTTCTTGTTGAAGAGTTTTCAGTAATTCTTAAATCTCTTATGAGCTGTGTGGATCAAAGGGGCATTTAACTGGATGGCAGTGATAAGTTCAACAATTGGATCAAGGATATTAACTAGTTTCCCCAACTCGGACTCAAAACACTCTGTCATCAAGAAGCTACCTTTTCATTTCTGGTGAGATTTCCGCTTACTGTAATGTTGTTACTATTGTATGAGCATAATTTCTAATAATATTAACAAGGATCACAAACTTAAACTTAACTTAAAATGGTTTTGAACTATTATAATAAACATTAAAAATGTTTTTGGCCCTTTTTTAAATTTTAAATAAGTCCTTAATAATTGAATAGGCTTCATTAAAACCTTTTTAAAATTAATTAACCTTCCCCATTGTAAAAGTAATCATGAAAATTCATAGATATACATTAAGTTGTAAATACCCATAAATACCCAGACTGACTTTTTTAACTTTCTTTAAAATATTACTGGGTAAGTATTAATGTTCATTAAGCTTTTATGATCAAATGGGTAAGTTTCAGTCCTTGTTTGCACCAAAAAATATTCAAAGAAGTCTATCAAGCTCAAAAACTGAAAATACCCACTTTTTGGGTATTTACCTTCCCTGTGGGTAAATACCCAATTTATATTTACCTACCCACTGGGTATTTACCCACCCCACATCACTGCCTTCTACCTAGCTGCAGCTAGGAACCGTGATAAACTAAGCAAGTGCTAGGCCTAGCTGCAGCTAACATTTTTATTCACTCGGAATTAAGCAATTGCTTGGAAAATACTTAGTTCTAGCAATTGCTAGCTTTTATTCATTCCACCCATTGAATTTCAAAACGTAAAGTAAATTTTTCACTTGCAAATTTTTAGACTCTTCCGGACAGGAGAAAATTTCTTTTTTTTTGTTTTTGATTATATGTACCACATTAGGATTTCTTGGGGTGCTGATTTTAAATCTGCTATTATTTTTGGTGTAAACCAATTTATAATGCTACTTTACTTGAAAACATAAGAATATTTTTGAATTTATTTTACTAAACATAAATTATTGTTTAACGCTTGTATTTTTTCTTTAATATATTCTCTAAAAGAAATGAATTGGTGAAAAAATCATGTTCCAAACTCGATATACAAAATAAAGCATTTTTAACCTATTTTATTTTATTTTTCAGCTCTTAAGGCTATTAGACGGAACGCTCGGACATGTGTCGACTTTTTTTCAATGCAGAATCACCAGAAAAAAAAATGGGCACCACTATATACTCTCCTTGTAAGTAAAATTTAAAATATACAAATATTAGTTGTCAAAAGCCTATCAAACAAATACAGCAATATGAATTCTTGGCTATCTACAATATTTAATAAACATTTTACAGTTACCTTAGGGTTAACGGTCACAAAACAATGATCTCCGCCAGAATAAATAGCTTCAACAAATAGTTTTCCATTTAGCCAAGGGCCTTGAACAATTTGAGGACCACTGGAATTCATTAACTGCCTGGTTCCAAGCTGTCCTGTACTTCCTAGGCCAAAAGCATAAACCCTCTCACGTGATGCTACAAATGCCAGTGTGTGCTTCCTGAGCAAAAAATAAAAATTACTTCTGACAATTTTAGCATGGAACATGCTTTTATTATAGGTGATAAACAAACCAAAAGTGTCACAAAAATCAATTATACCGGTGTGTAATGACCATATGGCACCTCCTGAAATGAGATTGTTATCCTGACCACATAGAATAGATTTCACTCTGAATTTTGCTGTATCAAATCTGTGCTGTCCATTACATCAACCGATTGTATTCAACAAGTTATAGTCCGCCCCCAAACAAAAGACCCAGAGGGGCGTGGCCGAAGGAGAGCTAGGGCTTCCCACACATGGGCTGAATGCAGCATGTCTGCACTACTTTGTTCTTTTGTTTGTTGGTTGGGCTATAAATGAATTGATTAAATAAAACATGTAATTATCACAATTTTGTATTGTCAATTGAAGGGTACAGGGAAAAAAAAGGAGGAGTCACAAAATCTTCATTTTGATCAAATCAAATTTTTAAGTTTAAAACGCTGCCAAAATTGTAAATTAACATATTTTCCAACTGCTGCATTTTTGATACAATCACCAGAGATCCCCGAGTTACATTACAACAAGATACAAAAAAAAAAAAAAAAAAAAAAAAAAAAAAAAAAAAAAAAAAAAAAAAAAAAAATGTTTACTGATAAAAAGTAAAAACTCTAAACTTACAGTCACAAAACAAGGAGAGTCACACAATAAAACATTACTTGTGAGGCAATTTCTTGTAAAATTATTGATTTCTTGGCTAGCTAATTATTTTAAAACTTGGAGATAATCATATTTTGGTTTGGACTACAGTAAGCGGTGTAGGTATCCTGGTGGTGGTATCTCAAATTCCCCTGATTTTAATGAACATGTTTTGGATGGTCTGAAGTATTTTATATCTTTCCTACATTGATCGAGTGGCTTTCCCAAACACCATTGTAAATACTACGATGGTACACTAGACCTCGTCTCTCATGAGTCAATAGCAATCCCTTCACTTTCTGAATTGGAAAAGCAAATTTGTTTTCAAAAACTTCATCCATTTTTTTCTTCCCTCACATGAGGTGTTTTGGGAGCATTTGTGGCGTTTGCATTGGTAATTTGAACCCAACTCGTGAGATTGTAGGCACATTTTCTTCATCACATCAGCTACTCTTCCAGTTTTCTTTCTTTTCTTAGATCTTCTTAGCTTGTTCATCACTTCATCTCACTCATCGTTGCACAAGTCGAAAAAAGCTTTGTAAACCACCTCTGAAACTAACTGGAAGGTAAGGAAGGTAACAATAGACAAGGTTACATATGTGACTCTCCTTGTTTCTTCCCTGTAATGCTTGGACTATTCTTGTTTCTTCCCTGTAGGCAGATTTTTCAACTTCGATTTTCATTGGAATATCTTTTTTTTATGGCTATGTGAGTGTTACCATCTGATAGTACTTGTCAAGACCAACAAAATGCGCTAATAAACAAAAAAAAAAAAAAAACAGAGAATTATGGACTATTCTTGTTTTTTCCCTGTACCCTTCAATTACTCCCACCTGTTATGTCCATATTTTTCAATTTTAGCGAACAGACTAGGAGTGGAAGGATTTTAAAAACAAAAACAAACAGGAATCAACGAATTAAAATAAACACAATTATCCATTTTTACATTAATTTATTTAAATTTTAACGTCCATTTATTATAACATGTAATTATCACATAAATTAAAAAATAAATAAATGAACACATCATTTAAACACAGAAGGCAATCCTAAAATATATTTAAAAAGCAGAGATTGAAACAGTTATTTTTTTTATCAAAAAAGTTAAAATTTAGCTGTTAAAAAAATTCTATAAGTTAAAAAATAACTGTTAAAAAAAACTGTTATTTAAAAGTTTTAAGAGTAAAAGTTATTTGAGAACGCCTAAAATTAAGTACATTAAAATAAAAGTTAATGTAATACTTTTATTTTTTTTTTTTAATATGAAATGAAAGTTTTCAGTATTTTAATCAAGAATTTTAGGGGTTTGTTGGTTTACAAATACCTGGAATACTGGAAGAAAGAAAATGCACACTTCCATACCTATATTAACTAGTACTTGTCCTACACAGAAGCCCAGCCTCACAAGTAAGTGTTGAAAGAGCCTTTTCTATTCTCTTTTTATTAGCAATATCTTATAGTGACCTAAATTTCTCAAGTTGTATATAAGCAAGACAGATGGACAATAAAAATGGAATTAACACATTAATTATTTTTAATTTTAAACAGCTCTGTATGTTTCACTCACCTTTGGGGTGCCTTTTCAGGAACCAAAAAACTGTTTGACTAGAAAAGTGTATTTTGCCTAAGCTGAGTGAAGAGGAAAATGGCTAAAAATGAAAAGATTATAACCTGCCACATGCAATTTGAGTAACAGTGGTCCCCATCAATTCCATAACTTTTCTTGGAAGGATTTCACTTGATGTGCTCCCATGACCAAGTTGTCCATACGTTCCGGCCCCACAGGTCATTACTCCACCATCCTGAAGTCAAACTACTCCATCACTGTCTATGAAAATTCAAAAAGAAAACATAGGAGATCAATTTAGAATAAATATCTACCTGTGTGAGGAAGACGCTGAAATCTTCACCGCAGTCAACATATTTTACTTTTATTGATCTTAGTGTTTTCAGCTGACAAGGATAAATGTGATCTACTTCGGAATTTAATCCTAACTGCCCGAAACTGTTTTTACCCCAGCCATAAACAGCACCTGTATATCAAACAACATAAAGATTTGCGTTAGATTAAATTAGATTATCATTGACTAAAAATGATGCTGATGGGGTGTGACTCAGCCTTTATCTTATTGTGTGAGTCATAAGTTGTCATGTTAAAATACAAATTCAAATATGTTATTCTACATAATTATAAAGGATATTTATAATTTTTTAACATTGTAAAACCTAGTTTTCATATTTGTCAGTCTTAGTTAAGAATTTTAAAGTAACATTAATTATATTACAGGAAAATTATTTTTAAAAACTTAATAGGTAAAGCAACCCTCAATCTTAACAGGGCCATATGCTGATCAACTGAGATCAAAAAGATTTTATCAATCCCTGAGCAATAAAATTAGATGAACTTATTACTAGGTTGGCTTCATCAAACATTTATTTGGATACTCACTAAGAATGAGCCCAACAAGAGCTAAGGAGCTAAGATAAAGGAGATGAGTGACATTTTTTGTGTGAGTAATTGTCCTACACAGTCTAATCGATTAATAGAACAAACCAATATAAAATATATATAAAAAATTGATTAACTGTTTTTTTTTTAATCTATCGGCTATGAAAAGTCTTTCTTATGAAAATTCTTTATAACAGCCAAAATGATTAAAATATAAGAAGATTAAAATTAAAAGATATATATTCTATATTCATTAGAAGAAACATATCATCATTTTACAATGAAATGTTTTTTATTTACTGATATATGTCATAAATACACCAACAGAGACTTCTGCAATAGTTGTTTCATTCTATATTGCTTTTACCTGTCTTTATAGAATGGAAAAAATTAAATTAAAAATAAAAATGTATATTGAGATTAAAATTAGTTACCTGAATTAGAAAGAATTATACTGTGAAAACCGCCACATGAAATAAGAGAGATAGGGAGGCCTAAAAGTGAACCAACTATGGTAGGAGTGAAAACAGTTCGCACTTTGAGACCAAGACCTAACTGCCCACAGTCATTCAGCCCCCAAGAATATAGTTCCCCTTCTGAAAAAAAAATGAAAGCTCTTGGTTAAAAAGTTGGAGGAGGAAATATTTTTAACTTTTAAGAGCTGCTTTTTGATAAGAGAAATACAGTGAACTCTTTTCATTAATTCATTTTTTTTTAATTGTTTAATGTCCCTTTAATAATAACTCAATTTTTTTGGGGATGAGTTATCTTCAAGTTACCATTCTATTCTAGCCAGGATAGAGATGATGTATTTTCTTTTCTCAAAAAAAAAGAAAAAAAAAATTTCTTTACCACAGAAAATGAGTGTTAGAACTCTGATCAGATGGTAACGTCAAAATGTTTTTTAATCAGGGGTTACAGTTTTGTTTACAAAAGTTTATTATTTTAAAATAAATCTCCTTCAAAGTGATTTTACATGAATTTAAACATTTACATATTTTCGTAATTCTAAAAGGTCCAAGATCTTCTGTCTGAACAAGTTCTGGAACATAATTTCCTGCCTTCTGCAACCCAGGGTCCTTTCAATTTTGGTTTGAAATATAACATAAAAATCTCTATTATATCATGATCTTTGATAATACTGCTCTTATTTTATTTTTGACATAATTTTTAAATGTCGGTAGGCAATGTGTTGGCAAAGGATTTCCACTTACTTAACTTACTCTTTAATCTTGCTCATATGCATATTTGTAAAATCACTTATAATGTATTCTTATTTTTATTTTAAAAAAGGAGGTTATTATTAATTACCTTGGATTAGTTAACCACCCTAAAAGGAAGGTTCTGAGGGAAAATTATTTTTAATACAAGAGTGAACCTTGAATTTTTTTACGTCATTTGATGTACTATTTTACTTTTGGTTATTTTTAATTTTTATTTTCTGAATACTCTTGTTTTAAGGTAACTCAGAAGGAAAAGAAATTCTTTCTCACTTCATTAATTTATGTGATTTTCGACATAAACAACATGAATGCGTTAAAGACACCGTCTACTGGATAAATGATAATAATAAACAAATCTATACTCAGACCCATAGAGTTTATATTGTGAATATTTGATCTTTATAAAACTGTGAAGAAGGAAGACTTGGAAGGCAATCATGGGCAGCAACGTTTTAATATTTAAAATATTTTTTTAGTGCAGACATAAATTATTTAGACAAGGTAAAAAGAAAATCAAGTTTTTAAAAAATTGAAATAAAATGAGCTAAGAAAACAACCTCAACTTACTGTTGGTTAAGGCAAGGCAATGCTTGTGCCCAGAAGCTATTTGCACAACTGTTGAAGTAACAAGGCCTTTAATAACTTTAGGCTTGAGCACGAATACTTCACCAGTGTTTTGGCCTATTGGAAAAATTAATTATTAAAATTTGCTAAAGAAAAAAGAAAAACTCCATTTTAAGTAGTAATTACAATACAGCAGAAGTTCTCAACTAAATGAGTTGCTTTACATACAGTATTCATCAATTCCTAGGAACAATTAAAATAATAAAATAAAAAATGTACAGCACAAGTTAAAAAAATTCATCATGCAGATTCTGGATAACTTATTAAACATACAGATAAAATTTATTTAAATAATAATATTCACTTGTAAATGGCATCACTTTTTCAGACAGGTTTCTACAAGCTACCAACTTTTACTAGCCAGGTTAGGGCTCATGCCTTTCTTTTTATGAAAGGAAAGCAATCACCCCAATTTTTTATTGAATTGAACCCACAACCTTAGGCACGGAGTGAATCACTATAAAAACTGATTATGTCTCTTTTAGGAGAAGGAAAGGCAATGAGAGGCCAGACAAGGAAGATAGTGTTTAATGTTCATAAATATTTAGCCCAAGTTAAGGCTAAAAACCATTTAAACTATAACATTGCCGATTCCACAAGCAAGGCAACTGGGGTATCGATTCCACAAGCAAGGCCACTGGGGTATGGGTTATGTTATAACAGGGATGATAAGGTTATAACAGGGAGTGTATGTTATAACAGGGATGATAAGGTTATAACAGGGATGATAAGGTTATAACAGGGATGGTAAGGTTATAACAGGGAGTTCTTGCGGTTATTTTTACTGCCTGGGAATATAGGCCCTGTCCATTCTCCCCTCCAAGTACTCCATCTAATTTAACAGGCTACAGTCTGATGATTGGTTGCCTATTGGATGGTTCCTAGTTCAGACTGACCCTGTAGTTGGCATTAACAGAATATCGTAAGCTTACTTCTTCCCTTTATAGAACACATGAAAACATAATAAAACTTACAAAAATATATTTTTATATTTACCAAGCTGTCCACTATTATCAGCACCCCATGAGAATACTTGGCCCCACTGGTCCAAAGCAAGTGAATGGAATTCACCACATGCTACGGCTATAATTTTGTAAGAGCCCAGAGCTTCAATCATTTCTGAAATTCAAAATCAATATAGATAATTAGAAAAAAGTTATAATTTATTTCAAATAACAAATAGAAATTATTCAATTATTAGAACATTCATTAAAATATAAATGGCCATTCTTTGACTAAAAAGAATCATATTCTGATAAACCGAATGTAAGAAAAAGGCAGTTAAATTTAATATCCATCAATTCTACAAAATTAACATTTCATTCGCTTTGATAGATGATATTCCTGGAGGCGAGTGAGTCTAAAGTGGTACAACATTCAAAATTTGTTGTGGAGGTAGTACAAGAGACAAATTAAAGATTTTAAAAACTAGTCTCATCGTTTGAGGGTTAGAATTGTGGTTCCAGGCTGTTCATAGGCCAAATCAGCCTTTCATGAAATAATGTTAACGTTTTTCTGTTTTTAAAAATAAATTAAGAACATGTAGAAAACCTGCCCCAAAAATGTTTGTCATGTATAAGCAAACATTAAAATTTAAATTAAAAATAATTAATAATTGAAATTAATAAGAAATGGAGGTGAGTTTTAAAGATTTCAATCATTTTTTAAAAATTCATTGACTATGAGGAAATTAATTGGTAACTACACTTTAAAGTATCCTTGGTAAAGCAATCTTTTCAAACATCCATGATATCTCTTCAAAGTAACCCATCAATGAAAGAGTTCAACCAAAACCATGTGGAACCAACACCACTAAGTGCACCTACTGTCAGATTTTTATTATTTTATATACAACAATTTGAGCCACCATTATTTTTGTGATATATGAGTTCTAAAACATGAAATTTTCTAGGAGGCACTTCTGGATTGCGTCATGAGGTCAACGCCTTAAGTGGGTTACCTCCCTTTGGAGGGAGGGAGGAAATGGCCTAAATCTATCACTAGCATAAAAAAAAGTACTTTAGATTAAAGAAAATAACAAACCGCTTACAACTTACGTAGCTTTGTCCTAGTTTTCTCATGCCCCAACTGGCCATAGTCATTGTTACCGCATGAATAAACTTCTCCACTATGAAGAACAACAAGAGAGTGGAAGGCACCACAGGCAACTTGATCAAACGAAAACAATAAAAATAGAATGAAAAATTAAAAATAAATAAAGTTCAAATTAGTAATGTAGTTTTTATTTTATTTAAAATAAGCAACTATGCTTTGACTGAAACCAAATTAAAGTACTATTAAAAAGCTGCAATGTGAAGTTAATAGGTAATTGATACAGATAACAAATACTTATATATACTCACTGCTTTTAATGTTACAGCTAGAAAAATTCACTTCCCTGGGGGCCAATATATGCTGTTCTTCAATGCCCCCAAGGCCCAGCTCACCATTGGCAGTATTTCCCCAGCAATACATAGCTTGGTCTTCCTTAGGAACATAGCTGTTTGGAAGTGACTCACTTTGAGGGCCCACATCCAAGCCAGTCATCTGATTTAGAAATAAAATGTATGTACAAAATTGAATATTAAAAATATCTTTAAAAAAAACATCTTTCTCATTTTTGAGACTAGTTATACTAACTCTTTTCACTGTTAAAAGCTAATGATGCTAGTAGTGATAAATATCTTTAATAGAAGGAAGCCAACACTTCTGGAAATTCATGTACTGTTCTCTCCGATTGAAATGGTCTGATCAAAATTAATTTTGTGAACCTTTTTTGCAGGAAATTTATGATGCTTTCAGGTGAACTGTTAGGCGTGAGAGATAAGGCACCTCTGTGCCTAAGGTTGTGGGTGCAATTCCCACTAGGGGTTGTGGCTTTTCTTTGGAAAAAAGAAAAGACATCACCCATATCTCATATATATTAAAAACAAGTACTTTAAGATGTTTAATAAAAATTTGATAGTTTAAGAGTCATTTATTTAAATTTTAACGTCCAAACTAAGAATTTTAGGATGGGTTCTCTATAGGTTACCACCCTTTTTCTAACAAGGATAGGGCTGATGTCTTTTCTTTTTTTGATAGAACACCAGCCCATAGTGGGAATCGAACCCACGGCCCTTGGCACGGAGTGTTAAGTGCTCACGCCTTAACACTCACGGTCACCGGGCCTCTGAGTCATCAAAGTATATTTCGTAAAATTAGAAGCCGATGATCTCTTAGGAACAAAAACATGAGAACTTAGACCAATGTAAAAAAAAATGATAAAGAACCTTAAATCATATAAAAAGGCACGTATAAAAATTTGATAATTCCTTTTTTAGTATCCACCAAATAAGGAATTCATTCTTTGTCAAAGGCAGTTTCAGCAAATAATTTATTTTAGATTTAGAAGACTTGATTTGACTTATGGCATAATCAAAAGAGCTTTTGTAGGAGAATTATTCGGTAAATAACATTGATGGAACTCCAAGCAACATTAAGGGATGATTGCATAATTTACATAATTGAGTTGATGGTTGCACAAAAAAAATTATCAAAATTTGCATCCAAGATAATAGGCACGATTTGTATTTTATTAATTTTCAAAATACTAATTAGCCACAGTAGTACATACTTTTAACAAAGAAGCAAGTTTGTTTAACATATCCTTCTCTGGACTTAATAATAGGAGATCCCAGTTAATAAAGATGAGTTTGTTATTTAGTGAAGATCGAAATAAAACAGAAAATGCCCATAAAGATCATCACATGAACAGCACTAAACCAGTCGTTCTGATGAGTCATTTACACGTCATAAAATAACTGTGCATTGAGCACTTGCAAAAGTTTGGATAACTACACTATTTCAAGGTTCTGGTAACCTGGTTTGTAAATACACAAAAGTTTTCATCTTGAAAATCAATCGAAGAACTGTCCAGTCATGTTGTAACACTTACATTTGCATTCAGTAATTCAAAACGAAACGAAGTAAAAGCAAGATTTTCTTTTCGCACATTTGACGCTCTAAAAAAATATTACTCATGCGAGATAAAATCATAAAAAAAACAAAAAAACTACAAAAACATTTATATGTTCAACTCGAGAGCTAAGCTTTCGCTACTTAAGAAGGTTATCTTAACTGTTACAGTGGAAGGCTTTGTGATCCACTTCAACCGTGGCTTCATATTAAAATATATATATATATATATATATATATAGATATTACTTACACGTTTTCTGTATTTCGTTATTTTATACATAGCAAGTGCATGTTTTTGGCTTCTCTGCACAGAAAAGGCTTATCCTTCATCGTGTGAGGAAATTTTAATTTGGTTCACACTTGTACATAACAGTTTTGTCTTTGGTCCGGCCTCACAGCTGGTTATGGTTTTAACTATATTTTTTTCTTATTTTATTTAAATTTAAATGTGCATTTATACATTACAATGATTTTTGGGGCGAGTTTTCTATACGTTATCACCCACTGTACTTGTTTTAGAATTTCAAGATGACTTCATTTGGAAAAAAAAAGTCTTACTTACTTGAGAAATTATTGAACATTGGTTTAGACATTTGTGAAATTCGCAACCTCCAAACTTGTTTATGTAATGTTGTTTTCCAATAATCAATTTTTATTATGGGGAGTAATAATTTTCAAATAGATTTTTTTTTTAATATACATAATTACATACAGTTATTTTGATTTCACTTATTTATTACCTTTTTAGTAGAGATGATTACATGGCTAGTTCATCGCTATTGATTGAAAGATGAGAAGAACAAAGGATTACTAATTTTGGCTTTTATCATTAAACTATTTGTTTAATAACTATTTTTATTGATGAGCATCCATCCGCAACTAAGGCGATTCGCTTATTTCTCTGAAAACAAAATTAAATACATTTGTAATTGAATGAAGGGGAAAATTGACCTATTGTCTACGGTACATTGGCACTTGCTGGGGCTACAAATTTATGGTCTTGCAATATTTAAAAGGAGAATTTAGAAAATTATCCATTGGTTGTTCTCAATAATAAGTATGTGCACTATACTTAGGCATATCATTTTGTTATTTCAAACTATAATGCGAGTAACAGAATTATGCCGGCCCCCCTGACCACAGGCCACTGACCAATTGTTCACCTCGCCCCCGAGGATGCTCTGCATACTAATATCCAATGAATTAGGCATGCAAACAAGCTGTATAGTCTTCCATTGTAGAATGCAGTTGGCAAGCCTGTCCATTTCTCTGCAAAATGAATTGTAAGTGACATTAGAATAAACTTAAACAACTTGCTTGTATTTATGAGATTTTAAGTTAAAAACTGTGCTCTGTAGTTGTACTCACTCCCTCTAAGAATAGAGAAGGTAAGTTAAATATTTGTTAATTCATATTTCAGTTCTATAGGCTTAGTGAGATTTAAAAGAGTGGTTTAAAAGAGGATTTAGAGTGGTTTAAAAGAGGAGGCTCTGAAGTTCAGGCTTAACGAGTAAACCATGAATAATCACATCATTCTCGCACATCTCAATAGCTTACTTTTTGAAGAGGGAGTGTCAAAGAGCAAATATTTGGAATGTATAACATATTTTTAGAGGATCTTGCCCCTTGTTCACTTTCCGCCTGCATTGCATACATTTTTCAAAAACAAAATGGCGGATAATGGCCACGATTTGTCGATGCGCCGTTAAAAAAAAACAAAAAAAAACACATAATTATGTCAAAAAGGGTCAATTTTGGTAGCTAGGTACGATCGATGAAGATTTGAATTAATGACGACTTCTTTCATGAGTACTACTTCAACTAGTTTAACTAGTTACTCCATATTGTTCTAAAAGCATCAGGTCCGCCACATCTCAGAGCCGGGCCCGGGACCAGATCACGAGCCCCCACTTCTCAGAGCCAGACTGAAAATTCTAGTACTTTGCTATAGGACTTTGGACATTTTAAAATTATTTTCATCTTGAGTTTTGAGCGAAATGAGAATAAAAGCCGACATTCGGTGCATCAAAGGTCACTTTCGGTACTTGTAGTTTTATTACGACTCCTAATGAAATAGACTATTCTGGGACTGGACTTGTTTTGTCGTTTATGTACATTAAAAACATAATGTCCCCCATAATGGGCCCGGGACAACTGTACCCGGCTGCCCCCCCCCCCATGTGGCGGCCCTGAAAAGCATATAGGATTTCTCAGATAGTAATACAATAAAGAACTGAGTTGTTTACAGAGCCTGGGAAAAGGTTGGTCACACGAGACGGTCACCAACCGTAAAATGGATGGGAAGGTTTGAACAGTGAACATTAAGGGGTTAATATGAACCAGTGGCCTTTGCGAAAAAGGGAACTGCAAATCCACAGCTTCGAAAATTTAAAATCAATTTTAATTATGTCATGTTCTTGGATACTGACTGCAGTAGCTACCTACATTACAGCCTATTTGCATGTTTAAACGATTGAATTTAGTTTCAAAGCCGCCTGATGGAGTGTAGGTATCGTCCGTAGTCGTGGAAGTTGCAATTGGTCCCTCCCTACGTTTGTCTCTTGGATGTGATGATTTGCATGAGAAAGGAGGAAATAGACTTTTCTTAATGGAATTTCGCAGTTAGGTCGCACGGAGAAGTCCTAATGTGTTTCGCTGACTCCTTTTCTCCCCGCATGTAATATAGGTAAACCAATCAGACACCTGTTCACCTTCCTTCCAATTTATTTAATTATACCTCATTATTATATTAACTAATAATTAGTATCAATCTTAATCACACTAATACCTTAAGTATCTCACGGAAATCAGAATGCAGTCTTAGAGTTTTAGAGGACCGGCTGAGATACTGTTGGCTTAGCAAATAAATAGTTGCCCTAATCAGAAAGCCGCAATTCGATAAGAATTATCGGCATGGGCGTATATAAGGGGGGGGGCTGAGGAGGCTGCAGCCCCTCCCGAAATTTTGTTTTGATCGGTAAACATTTTATAAAACCCTTAAAAATAAATTAAATAAGATCATTTAGTTCATAAAAAATATTCTATTTTGGGTGTAATGGCGTTTTAATTGGCTGAAACTCTTCCAAGATCTAAATAGTGAGTATTCCATACACCGGAATGGTTTCAGCCCCCCCCCTCCGAAATTTTCCCAGCCTCCTCCGAAATTATTTTCTATATATGCCCATGATTATCGGTAGTACCAACATCTGTCAGCTTTTGTCCCTTCAAGGTTCAGATGATACACGGATAGAATAAAGACTTTTCTGTTCGCCAATTTATTAAATTATGAGAATATCTGACATTGATTTACAATATATTATAGGAGCGACGCAAATATAGAACTACATTTTTTATTTGGAAACTGCAATGGAACCAATATATTGTTTTACTCTTAAATTTCATTTTAATTATATTATAAAAATTATTAATTATTCCAAACAAAGATTGACTCATTAGTTATCAAAACTGCTAATTTCCAAAAATCTATTCTGGCCGAAGATTTGAAAAGATAAATTTTCACTCAGTATTAAAGAAAAGGTATTTAATGATAACTTAAGGGAAAAGTTAAAGGAATGCATACAAAATGAAATGATAAAATTTAGACATGCATTAGCTCATGTAATAAATCAGAATTCCATCTAATTTACAAAAGTCTTAGTATAGTTGAAGGATACCAATAAACTACATTTTATGAGATTATTAATAATCAAGGCGCCAGGATAACTCCCTATTCTAAACTATGTATAAGCCGTGGTACCCTTCTAAAATATATAGGTGTAGTATGTGCAATACAATTGAAAATGAAACCGTTTTTCATTTCTTGGGAAATGACCAATATTAAATTAATTTAATAGAAATTGGTTCAAGAAATCAACCCTCGAAGAATCTTCAATTATTACTTACCTTAATGGCGAGGATTGGGGGTCGATTGTATGGATTTTTTAGAGAAGTATACCATTACAGGCAACTATTTATATCAGAGATAAATATTTAATTGGACTCCTGCAGACGTATAGATGTCCATTATAGGTGTGTTTTTTTCTGAACGGTAAAAATTTCATAAAGCCCTTAAAAATAAATTAAATAAGATCATTTAGTTCATAAAACATATTCTATTTTGGGCGTAATAGCGTTTAAGTTGGCTAAAACTCTTCCAAGATCTAAATTGTTAGTATTCCATACACCGGAAATGGTCTCAGCCCCCCCCCAAAATTTTCCCGGCCCCCTCTGAAATTATTGTCTATATACGCCCATGGTAATCATTCGATAAGCTGTCTCACTTTTAGATTATGCACCTGATATCTAAGTGATAAAAGGCAAAGTAAACCTCGAAAGAAAAAAATTAAAAAACACTTAATTCCAATGAAAGGTGGATTCAATGGGATTATTCGAGGTAGTTGATGCACACTTTGATCACGCTTTCTTGAAACAGGAAGGGATCACTCAGCTATCTTGAATATTTTCTTCTCATTTATAATTAGCCAGGTGTTCCGAGCCATATCTGAAGTTAGATAAAATCCATCCTCCATCAAATTTCGCACAAAATATGGTAAAATTGACGTCCGACCAACTGTAACTACGTCTCTTTAGCGCGTTTCTACAAGTTCTTATCGCTAGGATCATTTGAAATCGAAACAAATAATATTCTGTTTCAATATTTTGCGAAACATTTTGACCTACCCATATGATATCTAGAAAATAGTGATATTTTAGTCGCCACAATGCTCATGAAACTGACAGTAGCCAACGCTAAGCGACATTTCTCACTCCACCTGCTCTACTGTCACTCATTCTAAAGGGAACAATTAATTTATTTTATTTACAGTTGTAGAACAATTAATTTATATTACTGGTAAGTTCATTTTGCTGCTAAACGAAATAAAAAAATTACTCCAATCAATGAAAACCCGAAATAAACAAAAAAATGTCTAAATTTTAAGCAGTTTCCGGATGCAATCCTCCCATAAAAAATTATACGGGAATAAATTTAGTTTGAGATTTATTAAACATCCGAACGGATAGTTTCATTTTACTACGAATTCCCAATATTTGTAGAGACATTTAAGAAAACATAAGCAAACTTCAAAATTGCTCGTGTCTCTTATTAACATATTGTTTCCTTACGCCTCATCATCTCCAAAATGTGTTAATCTTAGCTTGTATGATTAGCAAACGCCTGACAATTGTTTCAACTTAATCCGTAATTTTGGATTAACTGAAATCAAACTTATAGTTGTGTCCACTTTTCTACAAAACGATTAAATATATCGCCTTTAAAGAGGTTACAATAGCCCGGAAAAGGATTTTATCCATATATTATGTTAGTTATATTACTGCTACAGTATCCTGATCAATTAGTGTAATCTCAATCACCATCAGTTTATCACACCAGATAGGTCTGATATAAAATACATTTTCATAGACCCATGGGCGTTTATAGAAAATAATTTCGGGAAGGGCTGGGAACTTGGAATAGTTTTAGGCAACTAAAACACTATTACACGTAAAATAAAATATTTTTTATGAACTAAGTGAGCTTATTTAATTTATTTTTAAGGGTTTTACGACAAATTTTTACCATCAAATCAAACTTTGGGTGGGGGGGGGGGGGGGCTGCATCCCCTCAGCCCCCCTTATATACGCCCATGCATAGACTTAATTTGTACTTTTAGCATATTTTCACTCTTTCTTTAAGGAAGAAATCTGCCCTTGACTCCTACTGAAAGACACAACCTTGAGACCTAGATGACGAATGAAGAACGTTTCATAACCCACAGCTCACAAAAACAGATCGATCAAGTTTATGTGTAGGTATGTATATAAAAACACACATATATTATTACTTTGCTATATCACTGTCATGACATCAAGTACATAATGGGCCCGGGACAACTGTACCCGGCTGCCCCCCCCCCCATGTGGCGGCCCTGAAAAGCATATAGGATTTCTCAGATAGTAATACAATAAAGAACTGAGTTGTTTACAGAGCCTGGGAAAAGGTTGGTCACACGAGAGGGTCACCAACCGTAAAATGGATGGGAAGGTTTGAACAGTGAACATTAGGGGGTTAATATGAACCAGTGGCCTTTGCGAAAAAGGGAACTGCAAATCCACAGCTTCGAAAATTTAAAATCAATTTTAATTATGTCATGTTCTTGGATACTGACTGCAGTAGCTACCTACATTACAGCCTATTTGCATGTTTAAACGATTGAATTTAGTTTCAAAGCCGCCTGATGGAGTGTAGGTATCGTCCGTAGTCGTGGAAGTTGCAATTGGTCCCTCCCTACGTTTGTCTCTTGGATGTGATGATTTGCATGAGAAAGGAGGAAATAGACTTTCCTTAATGGAATTTCGCAGTTAGGTCGCACGGAGAAGTCCTAATGTGTTTCGCTGAATCCTTTTCTCCCCGCATGTAATATAGGTAAACCAATCAGACACCTGTTCACCTTCCTTCCAATTTATTTAATTATACCTCATTATTATATTAACTAATAATTAGTATCAATCTTAATCACACTAATACCTTAAGTATCTCACGGAAATCAGAATGCAGTCTTAGAGTTTTAGAGGACCGGCTGAGGTACTGTTGGCTTAGCAAATAAATAGTTGCCCTAATCAGAAAGCCGCAATTCGATAAGAATTATCGGCATGGGCGTATATAAGGGGGGGGGGGCTGAGGAGGCTGCAGCCCCTCCCGAAATTTTGTTTTGATCGGTAAACATTTTATAAAACCCTTAAAAATAAATTAAATAAGATCATTTAGTTCATAAAAAATATTCTATTTTGGGTGTAGTGGCGTTTTAATTGGCTGAAACTCTTCCAAGATCTAAATAGTGAGTATTCCATACACCGGAATGGTTTCAGCCCCCCCCCCCCTCCGAAATTTTCCCAGCCTCCTCCGAAATTATTTTCTATATATGCCCATGATTATCGGTAGTACCAACATCTGTCAGCTTTTGTCCCTTCAAGGTTCAGATGATACACGGATAGAATAAAGACTTTTCTGTTCGCCAATTTATTAAATTATGAGAATATCTGACATTGATTTACAATATATTATAGGAGCGACGCAAATATAGAACTACATTTTTTATTTGGAAACTGCAATGGAACCAATATATTGTTTTACTCTTAAATTTCATTTTAATTATATTATAAAAATTATTAATTATTCCAAACAAAGATTGACTCATTAGTTATCAAAACTGCTAATTTCCAAAAATCTATTCTGGCCGAAGATTTGAAAAGATAAATTTTCACTCAGTATTAAAGAAAAGGTATTTAATGATAACTTAAGGGAAAAGTTAAAGGAATGCATACAAAATGAAATGATAAAATTTAGACATGCATTAGCTCATGTAATAAATCAGAATTCCATCTAATTTACAAAAGTCTTAGTATAGTTGAAGGATACCAATAAACTACATTTTATGAGATTATTAATAATCAAGGCGCCAGGATAACTCCCTATTCTAAACTATGTATAAGCCGTGGTACCCTTCTAAAATATATAGGTGTAGTATGTGCAATACAATTGAAAATGAAACCGTTTTTCATTTCTTGGGAAATGACCAATATTAAATTAATTTAATAGAAATTGGTTCAAGAAATCAACCCTCGAAGAATCTTCAATTATTACTTACCTTAATGGCGAGGATTGGGGGTCGATTGTATGGATTTTTTAGAGAAGTATACCATTACAGGCAACTATTTATATCAGAGATAAATATTTAATTGGACTCCTGCAGACGTATAGATGTCCATTATAGGTGTGTTTTTTTCTGAACGGTAAAAATTTCATAAAGCCCTTAAAAATAAATTAAATAAGATCATTTAGTTCATAAAACATATTCTATTTTGGGTGTAATAGCGTTTAAGTTGGCTAAAACTCTTCCAAGATCTAAATTGTTAGTATTCCATACACCGGAAATGGTCTCAGCCCCCCCCCCAAAATTTTCCCGGCCCCCTCTGAAATTATTGTCTATATACGCCCATGGTAATCATTCGATAAGCTGTCTCACTTTTAGATTATGCACCTGATATCTAAGTGATAAAAGGCAAAGTAAACCTCGAAAGAAAAAAATTAAAAAACACTTAATTCCAATGAAAGGTGGATTCAATGGGATTATTCGAGGTAGTTGATGCACACTTTGATCACGCTTTCTTGAAACAGGAAGGGATCACTCAGCTATCTTGAATATTTTCTTCTCATTTATAATTAGCCAGGTGTTCCGAGCCATATCTGAAGTTAGATAAAATCCATCCTCCATCAAATTTCGCACAAAATATGGTAAAATTGACGTCCGACCAACTGTAACTACGTCTCTTTAGCGCGTTTCTACAAGTTCTTATCGCTAGGATCATTTGAAATCGAAACAAATAATATTCTGTTTCAATATTTTGCGAAACATTTTGACCTACCCATATGATATCTAGAAAATAGTGATATTTTAGTCGCCACAATGCTCATGAAACTGACAGTAGCCAACGCTAAGCGACATTTCTCACTCCACCTGCTCTACTGTCACTCATTCTAAAGGGAACAATTAATTTATTTTATTTACAGTTGTAGAACAATTAATTTATATTACTGGTAAGTTCATTTTGCTGCTAAACGAAATAAAAAAATTACTCCAATCAATGAAAACCCGAAATAAACAAAAAAATGTCTAAATTTTAAGCAGTTTCCGGATGCAATCCTCCCATAAAAAATTATACGGGAATAAATTTAGTTTGAGATTTATTAAACATCCGAACGGATAGTTTCATTTTACTACGAATTCCCAATATTTGTAGAGACATTTAAGAAAACATAAGCAAACTTCAAAATTGCTCGTGTCTCTTATTAACATATTGTTTCCTTACGCCTCATCATCTCCAAAATGTGTTAATCTTAGCTTGTATGAATAGCAAACGCCTGACAATTGTTTCAACTTAATCCGTAATTTTGGATTAACTGAAATCAAACTTATAGTTGTGTCCACTTTTCTACAAAACGATTAAATATATCGCCTTTAAAGAGGTTACAATAGCCCGGAAAAGGATTTTATCCATATATTATGTTAGTTATATTACTGCTACAGTATCCTGATCAATTAGTGTAATCTCAATCACCATCAGTTTATCACACCAGATAGGTCTGATATAAAATACATTTTCATAGACCCATGGGCGTTTATAGAAAATAATTTCGGGAAGGGCTGGGAACTTGGAATAGTTTTAGGCAACTAAAACACTATTACACGTAAAATAAAATATTTTTTATGAACTAAGTGAGCTTATTTAATTTATTTTTAAGGGTTTTACGACAAATTTTTACCATCAAATCAAACTTTTGGGGGGGGGGCTGCATCCCCTCAGCCCCCCCTTATATACGCCCATGCATAGACTTACTTTGTACTTTTAGCATATTTTCACTCTTTCTTTAAGGAAGAAATCTGCCCTTGACTCCTACTGAAAGACACAACCTTGAGACCTAGATGACGAATGAAGAACGTTTCATAACCCACAGCTCACAAAAACAGATCGATCAAGTTTATGTGTAGGTATGTATATAAAAACACACATATATTATTACTTTGCTATATCACTGTCATGACATCAAGTACATATCTTTAGTTAGGAAAAATGAAATAACATGAAATTATATATATATATATATATATTTATTATAATATTTTGTATACAGTTAAAACATAACATAATATCAATGTTTAAAATTTCATGATATTTAATATGGTTTGAAATGCTTATGTAAATCTTTACAACAATTTTTTTCTTAATTGTACAATTTTGCTTTCTATATTAACAACTATAATTCAATGTACACTTATTAGAAAAAAGCAAATTTGATAGATTATTCAAGAGTTCAATAAAACACTATTTTTCAGGATTACTAATTTTTAAATGGGATATGTGCCATGCAAATTAATGTAATTGTACTTGATATATATTACGATTACTCTGAAAAAAGTACTAAAACATTAGTTTTAACTGTCAGATTAAATACGTCATCTAAAAAAACAACAACAAAAAAACAGCTATTTAAGGAACTGTAAAATTCCAATGGGATGAAATGATATTTCTACATTGTTGGAATTACTGGATGGTGGAAATTGATGTTCAGAAGAATGAAAAAAGGTTAGAATTTCCTCAGGTGTTTTATTTGCCAGAACGTTTTCAGGGACTAAGCCCCATTTTCAATGCCCATGCAATGGTTCTTATTCAGCCGATCCTTGCTCCTGGAAGGATTCTAGGTCGAAATTTCCACCTTTTTTCATCCTTCTAATATTTCTACAGTTGTAATGAGGGCATTGCATTCTGATATATTAATACAAAGAGCTATTGCCAGTTTGGGGGAGAGTTGTCTAGACAGTACGTAGAACATAATGTTATGCCAATGACACTCATATATTCGAATTATATCTATTAACTAATTTAATACAAAACTAAGTTAAAATAATATTACAACATTTAAACTACAAGCTCTTGCAATTTTATATATTTCTTAAAATAATATAGACATCTGTTTTTTTTTTTTTTTTTTAAAGCTCTTGCCTGTTTAATTTTTAAAGTTAACTTTTAATTTAAAACAGGAATTTTCACAACTACCTTGCTCTTGTAACAAGAATTTATCTTTTTTAATTCATTACATTTGATTACCCGCTTTTTCAGAAAAAAAAGTATTTATGCCACTAATGAAATAAAAGTGTTCCAAGATAAACTTAAATATTAAACACTTAATGACCGTGCCCGAGATATCTCGGAAATAGATGCTGTTTCAATTTTTCTATGAACAAGTTAACTCTGAAGCTAAAGATATTAAGAATATTTAATCCCATCACCTGTAATATCATATTACAATCGAAACTATGCTATCCACATGTTTTGTTTGCTGCGGGAGGGGTCTAATCAGCTTTTATGATTTGTTCTAGCATGAACATGATCTGCAGTCGGTATTGTTACCTAGTCTACAGTTTTGTTTTACTTTTGGCCTGATTGTGTTTTTTAGCTGTTTCATTGATCCAGAGTTAACTTGGAAAATTTCATGAACCATTGTCAATATTAAAAAAAATATATGTTTTTTTTATGTCTTACAAAGCTACATATAGGGAGCTATATTTGTAGTTAATAAAGATGTTATTTAAAAAATCAGGAATTTACAGCATCATTTTTAATATAAATTTGGCCATTAAGCGGTTAAAAAGAAGACATAACGTGGTTGTGTTAAATCATACCTTTTAATAGACACTACAGTGGACTAAAAATGGGAAACAAAAATATCAACGTTCTTGATTTTTAAACTATTCAAACATGTTCTTTTTGAAATTTCATGAGCAATTTCCTTAATATTTAAAAATATTTTACCTTAGTTTATTATGATAAATTATATTTATATAACAATACCAACACACAATATTATTTTGTATAATTAATAAAATATTTCATCTTCTATCCATTACATTGCTTAAAAGTAAAAAATGTCCAGATATTTACATAAAGAATGTTCTTTATGTAATACAAACTATTTATATACATTGTCTACTGTCTGGACAGTGTATAGTCTGGTAAAGTTCATTACATTTAAGACTTAAAAGGGAGATTAATATAGAGAATCTTCTCATTGTACATCTAACACTGAAGAAGGAAACACTTAATACACGTAATGACTAGAAAATATCTTTAAACGTATTCCCCTTTTGTTTTCTCTCTTTTTAAAACTGAAACTATATACATTTAATTTATAATATAAATATACACATATTAATAATAATTTAACATTATTATTTAATTTAATCACTCTCATCAATCTTAAATTCACTCTTTATATTTATGAGTTTATTAACAATCAACGTACTGATATTATAGATGAAATATAATGATTATACATATTTACAAGGGAAAAATGAATTGTAGCATGAAATAGACATTCTGTAATGCCATTTGTGTGGAGTGTGTCATATAAATAATTTGTTTCCAATAATTATTTAAGATGATTTAATATTCTTTTTATTAGAAATGATATTTAACATGTTGACTAATTGTCAGGTATTTTTTAAAGTATATAATTATTAGGTGTAGAATGATGTTTTCACATCATAAATGTACTCCACAGGCCATAGAACATTCAACTTCATATTTGCAAGGCAGAAACAAGGGAAAATTGTATTAGTTTTATTAGAAATTGTATTAGGGAGTAGAAAGTTCTAATAAATTTGCATTACTGGAGCTGTTTAGTTGAAGCAGGAGTCCAGGTGTATTTTATGCTCTTATGGAAGCAATAAAAAAACATGATGATAATATCAAATCAGAATATAGTAAATATTCTTCAACAATAAATAAGCTGCACTTATAGCCTAGAGGCAGAAGCGCTATAAAAAAAAGAAAGAAGGAAAATTGATAAATAAGACATATCCTAAGATTCTTTACAATTGAAGGGGTCGAGGCAAAATAGTGCCAAGCAACATTTTAACAAAACTTAACTGTAGCTGCTATATGTAGAATATTATATGGGACTATCAGTTGATTTGCAACAAGATTATGTAGCATACAAAGCTTGAAGTCATATTTTAGTAGCATTTGCATCATAGACTGATAGTCTCACATAATATCCAATATATAGCAGCTACAGTTACGTTTTGTTAAAAATGTTGCTTGGCACTATTTTGCCCCGACCCCTTCAATTGTGTCTTCAGAATCAATAGCCTTTACTTTTGATTAACAAGTAGGGCGGCCGTAAAGGCCTTGATGTCGATGCACCCTAAAAAAATTAGAATAAAAAAAAAGTTGGGTGAATTCTTTCAATTTGTTGTCACCTTTTGTAATGGATTTGAAATGAACATGGGGAAAAATGGACCGAAATTAGTTGTTTCAAAAGAATCAAAAAGATTGGAAAAGAGCTTATGCTCCATTTAGAACCTACAGGATTGAATAAACCTTATTTATTTGATGTCTCAAGAACCCTTGTGTTTACAGTTGTAACTTTACCTGAGCAATCCTGTTTCATTCCTGGAATAAAATAAATGTACTTACTTTCTTAGATAGACTCTACTGAGACAAAATGGCACAATATAATAGTAGTGTTGAGGCCAACTAGATCTATATGTTCCTCAGTGGAACATGATAATTGAAAATACAGATAATATTTTGTATAATTGTTCATCCTCTCCTGGCTGAGTGTTTATTTAAAAAACATTAATAAATAATATTATACCTGTAAGATAATTTCATTGATTTAAGTACATATATATACATCTATAATAACCACTAAACGGCTAATGGAAAATGTATATACATATAGTTTTCAATTTAAAAGTTTTTTTTTTAATTATATAAAAGAGTAATATAAAAAACTAAGCAATCACATTTACAATGCCATTAACAGTGTACTCTGAAGAATCAAGATAATAACATGAGTGCAAAAAATAAGGCGAATGAAATATTATTTCAATTCAGAAAAAATGTTCTGGGCATAAAGTAATTTTATTAAAGAAAAAAACAAAAAAAACAAATAAAAATAATAAATTTCATGAGCTATCTTAAATTGAAGATAGGTCCAATTAAAGGTGTATCTTAAATTATTACTTACATACCTAAGTTGGTAAACATACATATTTATATATGAATAATCTGAAGTACAAGTTCTTAAACTACAAGGATTAGCTTTACTTAACTGATATATACAGGTGAAAAACATTCTTCTTTTTTACAGTTAAATAAATTTCATTGATAATAAGACTGGTTATCTTAAGGAAGTGGCTTACTTTATAAGAGAATGTTCTTATCAGTATTTTTCTAATAACACTTAACTATTTGTGTAATCATTTTATTTTCTAAAGCTAATATTTAAATCATTAATTATTTTTAAAAAACACTGGATATATAATTTAGGATACAGACATATGTAAGTCTTAAAATTATTCTAACGACTTACAACTGAGCCAGCCAAAAACGTTTTTCATATTGAAAAGTATCATTTTTACACAATTTGAATTTCCAGAGCCTTTTTATCACAGCCTACTGAGCTTTCTATGATTTAGTATTTTTACAGCTTTATGTGTAAAAGAAAGAAATTATTTTATAAAGAGCAATATAATCCTCAAAGGTTGGACAAGAAACATTGACAATAAAATAACAATAAATAACAGTTATTGATTTATTATATTTCAATAAAAGAACAACGATTATTAAGGGATTTTATTTATTTATTTATTGATTCAAAGCAATTTCAAATTGTAGAATATGCTAATAACATACTTTTAAAGAACAAAGTATAAGCAAGGGAAAATATTATTTGATGCATTTAATAAAATGAGTCTAGTTCATGGGAGTTTCTTATTTTTTAGCTCAAATTTCATTTTATAAGTTACTTTAGTTTGAAGAAAAAAAAAAAATCTGTTCTAGATAGATAATCGTGTGTAATTTGTATCCTGATAAAGGTAATATTGAAAATGGATTAATTTGGAAGAATTGTAAACTTGATTTGTAATTTTATTAAATTAGTTTTGTTACACAAGTTTAATATTGAAAATTAATGAAAAACAAAATAAAAATAAAAAATTTAGTTAATTGGCCATCTTCCTTCAAGAACTAGGACTAAACACAGACCAGCGCCAGCTGAGTCCATTCTAGTGGACACACTCGGCATAATCGCCAATCATTATGGCCACTGAGTGCTTATCATCCATTCACACTATTTCTTTATATACTTTAGACTATATTTTCAATTCCTCCAATTCGTTCTCTTCTTTCACTATCTCCTTCTTTCGTCTTCATCTTGTTTAATCACTATTCCTTATTTTGAATATCTTACATCTTCAGCTTATAAATTTACCCTATTTCCGAATGGATGATAAGCACGCTCTGTACCTAGCAACCCAATGTAATTGGGCAGCCCATTTTATTTCATTTTTTTAATAAAGTTTTCTCTCTCTCTAGTTTCTTTGATGTGTTTCCAGAAGATAAATATTTTTAATAATACAATCAAAGCCTACAATTGAATATTATATTCTAAGTTATTTTGAACAACTATAAAATATGTGACTTGTAGTACAAGACCACCCCCCCCCATCCTGTATAACTCCCCTGTATCTTCCGACTTAAAGTTTGGAAAGCTGACAAATTTTATCCAACTTTGTAAAGAAAAGTACACAGGTCTGCAAGCAAAAAACTGATTAGGACATTTTAATGTAGATGTCTTGTGTGTGAACTCGCACGCTGTGTATCTGAAGGCAGGTTACTCAAATATCTCTGCTTCCTATACTTTTGGGACAGTTTACTGAGAGGTCCTCATTGGGCCAAAACTGCAAGGCCATTTTGAAGTGCTTTAATTCCAGGGGAAATAAATTGTCATAAATATTACCTTGGATTCACCTAAAAAAGTTTTATTACTACCTCTTCATAAAAAATTAGGATTTATGAAGCAGTTTATTAAATTTTTGCTTTTCACGTTTAAACTTTCAGAAGCCAAATTCAAAGAGAGAAATTTTACTGCCTCTCACATATGAAAACTGTTATTCAATCCCCTCTTTTCCAAACAATGGAGGAAAAAGAAAAAGAAGCATTAGACTCTTTTAAGGAACTAGGGCTCAGAATTTTGGAGCACATAGAAGGGTCTTTACAAAACCATGACATAACTCTTGGCTACGCGTAAAATTCAAGGTGAACATAAAAGTTCATTTTCTACAGTCCTGCGTTGACGTTTCACACCAAACTTACAAAGTGAAGAATATTGTGAAAGGTATCACCAGGATGACATTGAGATAATAGCAAGGAAGAGGCGATGTCACATGTTAATTAACTACTGTTCTATACTCAGGTGGGAAACAGAAGAGGGAAAGCAAAAGAATGTTTGAGTAGAGAGAAGAAGAAGAGAATGTTTCTATATCAAACAGAGTAAACAGGTGGAATTAAAAAAATAGTTCTTTAAATCTTTCTTTCTATCTAGTTGCGAATGTTGATAGATAAGTGTAGTAAAATATCAATATTTTTCTGTACTTTTTAATGTACAATCCCTATGGTTTGAAAAAAACAAAACAAAAAAACATGTTGATGGATGATGGAGGGAAGTGGAGGTCATTTTTGGATTTAGCACCCTAAAAAAGAAACAACAAAATTTAATAAAAATATCCAAGGCAGATTTTTTTTTTTTTTTTTTTTTTTTTTTTTTTTTTTTTTTTTTTTTTTTTTTTTTTTTTTTGCAGACCTGCGTTATTCAAGCATATTGCATGCAATGCATTTCATTAATATTTGTATCCTTTCCAGGATAATATAATAATTATTAATTCACAAAGTTGTTCTATCATTAATATTTCTATTTCTAAATATAACACAGCCTCATTTTGTAATTATTTGTTAATATTGGTTTTTAGCAATGAAATATATGAACCACTTTATCTAATCTTTGAATCAAAAATATACATGGAACTAGAAAAAGAGGAAGAGATTGTTTAGAAAGAAAGATTCTTTTGAATACGAGTTTTTTCAAGTATTTATTTTATCCAAGCCTTTCCTTAGATGAGGACTTGCTGATCGTGCATTTGTAATTGCAAGGGTAGGAAAATAAATAAATAAATAAATATTGAAAACCCCTTGTTGAAAGACTACCTAATATTAGAATTACCAGAACAGAAAATAATATATCATGAAAATTAATAAAGAAATATAAAACAAAGAAGAAATAAATTTAACATTTTACCAATTTTGATGAATAAACCAAATGTTTTGAATTATATTCATTACTCTTCCAATTTGTTTGAAGATTAAATTCAAATCCATTAGTCACAATTTTTTTACTACTTTAAATTGATAGTCACAGTGGATGTTTAATCGTTAGTCCATTTTGAAAAGTTGTTGCTTCCTAGCAAGAGTGTATTTAGAATATGATATAGGGAAGTTGGGGCGAGGTTAGCTCAGTGGTAGAGCACTGGAGTAATAAGCTGGAGGCCTGAGTTCAAATCCCGAGCAAGCACTAAAGATTTTTTCTTCTAGTGTCTTCGTTCATGGGTTGAATTCGGCCTCCCTGACCATCCCTAGGCCAACCCAGCCTTTAATTAATTTAATTAATAATGGGTACCTTGGGTGCTAATGACTCCAGCAGTTGAAGCAGCCAAGGGGAAAATCAGGCGGCCGGAGCATAATACTGACCACACTATCTCCCTAGTGTGCCGTATGGTCATGAATCAGATACCTCTATAGTATCTGCCCCTCAGGGCCCTCGTGGCCTGTTATGGGACTGATTTTTTTTTTTTTTTTTTAATAGGGAAGTTACCGAAAGTAGTTGTGCAAAGTGGATAAAAAGGAGCTCAACTATTTCTTAGAAAGGAAAACTGTTTTTAATTAAAATGCTACCTCTTTCTAACAGGAAAGTATTTTTATATTTATGAAATTCTTCTCAGATTTGCTAAAAGAAAGGACCCCTCTCTATTTAGAAATAATGAATGAGATTTGAAATGGTCATGAAAACAAACTTCACCAAACCCTGGACTCACCAATCCTCCACATTCCATGATACCTTTGAAAATAGGCCTGAGGATTGGGAACCTGTATTACATTCATTATTGATGATGACACAGTTTGATTATTAGGAATTGCCAAAGTACTAAGTATTGTGTTTGGTCACACTGTAATGACAATGTGTATCAGCTAATAATTGAGATGGCAAAGATGGGAGTCATTCCTCTTCTTAGCAGGTTCCTCCCACTTCTATTGCCATTGTGCTCCAATAATGTGTTTTTGAAATCATAAGCACTGAGCATGTAATAAATCTGTTTTGGGGGAAGTACATCTTTCATTATTTATCATGAATTTCTAAATTTTTGCTCCTAGTAACCATACTAAGTAAAAATTAATTTTACTGCTTGTTTTATGATGGATATTTATATTTCGTTCTTGTTTTCTTAGTGATTTCCACCAGAAATCAGAAAGAATAATAAGTATATTTAGGGATTTACAAGTACTTTGCTTATTGTAATAAAATATCATCGTTAGCACTACCAAGCAATCTTTTTCTGAATGTTGTCAATCCAGTCCTTGTTTGCTAAATATATACCTTTATTGACTTCCAAAAGCTTTCTGAATACATTTTTTATTTAGAAGTCTAATAAAAAAAAAAGAGCTAGGGTGCTCCTCATTTTTTTTTTTTTTTTTATTATTTACTCAACAAGCCTATGAATTAATATACGCAAACTTCAGGATTATCTTCATATATGAAAAATCAGATAAACTAAATCAATTCAGCAAACTAATGTTTTCTGCCATTTATTCCACACACACTTCCAAAATGACTTGAAATTTAGATGGAATATTTTGGATTTAATTTCACTTTCAAATTGTTATTTAATAAAATCCTGAAATTCTTGGAGGAATATTTTTCCCTTTCACAATTGCAATTGGGACACCCCAAAGTTTGTACAATTTTTTTTTATTGACGTTATTTAAAATTATTGAGAAGTGAACAGTATTATTATCTGTCATAATGGATACCTTTATGATTACAGTTATTATCTATCTATCTATAAACTATCATTATACAATCATTTAAATAATAATTTATAAGCAATATAAAATGTTGTTGTCCCAAGTAACCTTTATTGAGGAGTTTTGAAATACAAAAAAAAAACAAAAAAAAAAAAACAACAAAAAATATCCATACCGTATCTTGATTTCTACCTCATTCCCCTGTCTGCCTCATTCCATCAAACGCAAGATGTTTTATTGAAAATTATCTTTTTTACAACAGAGCCTAACAGTTTGGTTTTTAATATACAGCCTCAGGCCTTTATTAAAAACATTTTATGAAGTTCGTTGGGCACTTAGTGGTCGAATTGTCAAAAGTCCTTTTTTAAATTTTGGGAATTCAAGATAACCTGCAGTCCCTGTTAACTGTTGCATAATTCTTTCTGCCTTCATCAGTATAAAATATCAGAAAATTCGGAAGATTGCATTGTTCCATTTTAAGTGTTATGCTTATACTATTTTTCAAATTGTAATTTTATGTACTGTTAAATCGACCTTTACTTCTTAAGTCATGAATGAGACAATTACAAAAATAGTAGGAAAAAATATGAAAAATTATTTCTTGTAAAATTTATTGAAGTAGACTTGAACCCTTGAATTAGGGAGCTAGACATTTTTCAGGTAGATAGAACAAAATAATCTTTTGAGTAAGACTTGATAATTCTTTTGTAAATATTATTGACAAGATAGTTGCCAGCATTTTCATATTTAAAGTAGGAGAGAGAAATTAATTGTTTTTGCATGCACTGGTCACTCCCTGAATACAATTTAATTGTATCTGTCGTTGCTGACCTCTACTCAAGATATTGCCCTGGGGAAATTGTAGATGTTATGACTCCTGTTGGAGGACGAGGTACGTCAGAGTGGTCCCTGATGGTTACCGTTCACAAAAGTGGTCAGTACAGTGCATTCCATTCCAGTAGTGTCATGTCTCCGAAATGTCGACTGCTTCAGGGGTTCCAAAGAACTTTCCCAGTTTCGGCGAGTCTGTTGTTTTTTATCACGTTGTCCGATCCAGCACAGCAAGTACCTACAAAAAAAAAAAAAAAAAAAGATGAAATTACAGATAATGCTATGTTTTAAAAACGTGGATAGAATTTTAAAGAACATGGAATATGGTTCCTCTAATTTAGGAAGGATAATTTTCCAAAAGTATTCAATAATTTTTTTTAATCTATGCATAGTTTCCCTGACTTTAAGGCCATCAAGAACAGGACCTGCATAACCTAAGTGAACTATTCAACAAGTTAATGCTATATATATATATATATATATATATGTGTGTGTGTGTGTGTGTGTGAGAGAGAGTGTGTATACATATACACACATATTTAGTTATAAATAATATAACTGCAATATTATATATAATTTTTTGTAGCAAAACACTTAGCCTATCTAAGGGTGAAAGGGCTCGAAACAGCCTAGCCTTAAGTGCCCAGTCCGCTGGTCTAATTTATCTGGGATCTCAACAATTTTTATAGACTTGGTGGATGTTTCCAGGCGACCAGAAAACGAGAATAATTGTAAGGTATTTATATTTTTTTTAAATGCTTATAAATTGGGTATTAATTTTCAATTTGTTTTTTAATGGGTTTAAAAATAATGTTATTAAACAACAGGATGGTCCAAATGTCCTCAAATTTTCTTTGTAGATAAAATAATAAAATACAGGAATGTTAGGACTTAGCAATCAGACTAAATTATCTCTTGAAGTTTCGATTTTTCCTTTTTTATCCTAAAAGATTCAGATTATGGAATTTCACGGTATGTTTAAATAGATGTATGATTAAGTACGTTTATGGATTTGTCTGTATGCTGTATGGCATGACCTTACTAAGATATATTTACTTTTATTTTCATACTTTTGGATATATTGCAACTAGATTTTGTCTGATTCCCCAGTTTGTAAATGTTGTTGGTTTAATTTTAAAGTTAATAAGTGGGCTATCCACATTTCTTAAAAATATTTTATTTAAAAAGTTTAATATAATCATATGACTTCTAAGGTCTTAATAATTTTTAATCCATTTATATAAACACAGGCCAACGATGATATAACGTTTTTACTGAAAATACCTTATTATCATTTTAGAGTGCTGAGTCTAAATGGAGGGGTCGAGGCAAAATAGTGCCCAGCAACATTTTTAACAAAACTTAACTGTAGCTGCTTTATGTTGGATATTATGTGGGAATACCAGTTTAAATGGTTATGGGCAACAAGATTAAGTAGCATACAGAGCTTGTAGTCATATTTTAGTAGCATTTGCATCATAGACTGATAGCCCCAAATAATATCCAACATATAGCAGCTACAGTTTTGTCAAAAATGTTGCTTGGCACTATTTTATCCCAAGTTCTTCAAATATGATGCTTAAAAAGCTGTATAACTTACCATTTCTTTAAATTTTATAGTTAAATTTATTAAATTAAGCAATTTTTAAGTAACTAAACAAATGTTTTATAGTTAAAATAATTGAAAAACTATGTCTAATCAAGTTCTTACTTTTAGAGCACATTTTGGAATTTAAACTTATTTTTATTCAGAATAAAGAAGTGTTGGCACTTTATAAATCTTAATAATTCATCGAGCCCTATCCTGGCTAGAAAAGGATGGTGACCTATAGACAGAGATGGGCATAATTTTATTTATAAATAAAAATACAAATTTATTCGTACTTCATATATTTGTGAATACGAATATAAATAAATTCGTATTCATAAGTGTGAATACGAATTTATTTTTATTCACTTATATTAAATATAAAAATACAAATAAAATTTAATTCGCAAATTTTCCTACGAATACAAATAAATTCACAGAAAAAATTGTAAATAATCACAAAAAATGTGAATATTTACAAAAAATCAAGTGATTACAAAAAAAAATCACATTAAAATATACGAATACAAATTTATTCACATTATAATTTGTGAATAAAAATTTATTCACAATAAAATTCGCAAATAAATTATGAATTTACTCGTATTAAGATGATATTACGAAGGTGATTTTTTTTTATGGCGTTTAACGTCTAGGTTATTATAAAAAAAAAAGTGATTTTTTTTTTTTTTTTTATGGAGGTACAGATGACAAACTATGTCCATGTCCCTGCAGCGTGGCTGGTGGTTCCGCGGCGGACTCAGGGTAACGAAAAATCTAGGCGCTAATAACCTAGATGTTAAACGCCATTAGTAGATATGAAAAGTTTTAGGATATTCGTATACTTTCGTAAATATCTGGAAAACGGTTGGGAAATCGTGGTAAGTGGAAGGTGACCGTTCGAATGCTTCTAAAACCTCTACAAAAAAGGTTCTGAAGCAATTTTGATAAGGCGAAGTCAATGAGAGAAATAAGTGCTTAAAACTTTAAAAGTGTATGTTTTGTTCTTATGAACCGCTTTTTGTCTTTGTTTGCCTCACTTTTTAATTGGTTGATTTTTTTTTAAAAACTGAATTTACAAGTAAAATTAGTATTTTAGTAAAAAAAGGCAAGAAAATGTGAGACGTATTGCTAATAAGTTTGGAGGGGCTGTGGCTAATCATGGTGGCACATAAATACGTTTGTTTTTAGTTCTCCGATCTCTATAACCTTCCTCATATTGCTACAACTGAAGTTATCATTATTTCTTATTTTATAGAAAATATTTAACCCACGAGAGAATGGAATTTTATTCGCTATGAAGAAAATATTTACAATTGATTTTAACAGTAAAATGAATTTGATAATAAAACAAGATACTTGAAATGACAAGAATTGTTGGTTGTTTGGAATAGAGCCTCCTGAGCAGTAGTTGAAGAGTGAGTACGTTTTCTGTACATTTTTGTATTGACTTATTCCGCCTTCCTTAAGAATAAGGAACGAGGATTAAGAATTATCCGCTTCTGTGTGAGTTGTCTACTGACAGATTCCAGTGCTTTGTGATGCCAAATGTATCCCATTTGTTCGAAATGTTATTGACATTTTTCACGAAATACTAAAAAAAACTTGTTCATTTGTATTCTAAGCTTTCCATATGTCACTAGGAATAAGTACAGAACCGCGCTAAGATGACGCAGTTCCTGCGAGTCGGACTTTTGTATAGTTAGGTAAACATATAACAAATAAATAAGTGAAAAAACTTTTGAAATGCTGTACTTTTAGTGGATTAATTGGAATTTAGTTAAGTGTCAAATGCGCCAGGACAGCGGACCCGCTGAAGGAATTGTTCTAGTGGGTTTATACGACGATACCAGACCCACAAGCCTAACCGGGTATAACGTTGTGAGGTCCCAAACCAAATACGCAGGGTTTAGGACAAGGGTCGGAGTAGTGGGGATAGAATGAAAGCCAAGCTATCTGCTTACACACACGCCAAGACGCACAGCGGTGTCAAACGCCCGATTTTGGGGAAAAACCTAAAGTTACTTGAATCTTTCTGATTTTGGTAATATTTTAGAAGTAGTTTTGTGTGCTGAATCGAATGATACCACTGCCAACTCGATAGAATAATTATTTTGGAAGATAAGCGGGTTAATAAAACCCTGAAAAACAGCAAGTATTTTCAATTTCAAAAAGTCACATTTTGCTCAATGGGTTGAAAGACTTAGAATCCCAAATTTAGTTTTGAGTGCTAATTCGAAAACATTAACAACCAATGTGATTCTGTTAACTGTTCTCGACGTATGCCTCTTTAACAAAATTTGCTTTAGCAAATAATATTGGTAAAGTCGTTTTTCGTAAAATAATCGCATCGCAAATAGACAGATTTATTTGTCTGTGCACACATACGAGCGAGTACGGCGATGAAATGTCCAAGGAAAATTTCGGAGGGGGGGGGGGGCTGGGACCATTTCCGGGGAATGGAATACTAACAATATAGAATTTGGAATAGTTTTAGACAACTAAAACATTATTACACCTAAAATAAAATATTTTCTATGTACTAAGTGATCTTATTTAATTTTTTTAAGGGGTTTATGACACATTTTACCGATCAAATCAAAGTTTCGGGGGGGCGGGGGGGGGGGGGGGGAGGGGGGGTGCAGCCCCTCCCCTTATATACGCCCATGGGTTTTGGAGTTTTTTTCTCGGCACCACCGGCCGAGACCGGGCCGTGTTTTCTTGCCGACGCCGGGCTCGCAGAATACGTCACTCTGGCGCATATGTCACACGACGCACAGGGGGGCCAAACGACATTTCGTGTTTCAAAAAAGGCTACAGGCTCCAAATCTTAACCGATTTCAATGAATTTTTTATTTTGTTTCGCTTGTTTATTCAATTACGTGTACATAATTCACGTAAGGAAGTATTATAAAAAAACAATTTTATTAACAGACATAAGCAGTTTTGGGATTTTTGTATATTTTCTTAAATATCTGGAAAAAGATTGGGAATCGTGGTAAGTGGAAGAAAAGGAAATGAATTAATTAGTACATTTCCTACAAAAAGCGTGCTCTAGTAATTCACAATAGGCCGATACCAGTTGGAGAAATAAGTGCTTAAACTTCGAATGTATTGGTATCCTTGCTCAGTTTTTTTATCGCTTCTTATTTTTTTTCAATCACTTATAGCAGTAAAATGCATTTTTGAGTAAAACAGGATAAGTAACCATTTGTTGTTGCTTGCAATAGAACTTTGCGTACAGAAGTCCGCTACCGTATGTTTTTGTGTTCACATTAATTAGCGCCTAAAACCTCACTTTCCTCAAGATTCATTGGATTGGGTGTTTAACTTAAATACAGATTAAATATTTCTGTGAGAAAATGAATGGATGGTTTTGTTTGAACCTTGTTCGAAGTATGAAATTTCACATGTTGACCTTTTGAAAGAACAGTTTTTTCTCTCTATCCCTTTTGATTGGTAGAACGGTAGAGAATACGAAAGCATAGGTCACCGAGTAATTGGCCTCTTACTAGGAGACTCCAATGTAATGGAGCAGACTTAATGAGGTGGTTTCATGAAACTTTCATGACGCGTCTCCACCTGAGTAACAACCAAGAGGCAAACCTAATACCTTTCTTCCTTTATTTATTAATGTGTCTCTTCAATATTGAGAGGGAAATTTCTTCAAGTCTCCTTAGTGTAGGTTATTTAGTGAACAGGAAGCTTTAAAATATCGTCATCAGGGGTGAGTTCGGACAATAGTGCATGGCGCAACTTTTTCATTAGGGACATAATTGGCTAGACAATTACGATCGATATTGCAAATTTTTCCCATACAGTTGAGCCGTATTCGCCTTGAGAAGCACTTTGAAGTGTGTAACGAATATTTTAATCTGAGTTGTAATTTCCATGATTTTCGAAATGCTAGAAACAAACGTCTGTGTAAGTAATTAAACCCTAATTTCATGTTGCGTAGTAGGTTTATATGTGTTCTAATGATACATAAATAAATATATATATTTTTTTCACAAACTTTTTTTTTCTCGTTTAAGTAAAATATTCGCATACCGTGGGGTAACTTCGGGCATGCATCAATTACACCCGGGTCCTCTTGGCTTAAAGGAAAAAAAAATTATTTATTCCAAAGAGGCTTTGAAAAATGTGATTGACGAGTTCAAAACTAAGAAGAAGACTCTGAGAGAGGCAGCGGATCGATTTAGGGGTAGATCGTTTAAATCGACTTTAAATGATAAAGTTAGAAGAAAGAACACTAAAAAAAGTGATGGCCAAACAAAATTAAGTCAAGAAGAAAAAGAATAGCAATGGGAATTTTAACTGAAGCTGAATGGGACTTTCCATTAACTCGATTAAGATATTCGCCAAATCGTAAAAACATATTTGGATAAATCAGGAAACAAATCGCAGGATTTTAAGACAAGCCCGGACTGGACTGATTTTACGGCCTTATGAAAAGGAATCAGCCATTAATGGAACGCCTTGCACAAAACATCAAAAGGTGTAAAGCAGAAGTTGATAAGGATCAAGTTAAAGAATATTTTGATTATCTAAAAAATATTCCTCTTGAGAATATCGTCAATTATGACCAAACACACTTCAACTATAGTTTAAGTTCAGATTTTTACAGAAAGGCGATCCGAACTCATCCCACACGTAGGGGTGAGTTCTGACAAATTTTTGCAATAAAACAAATGAAAATATTAGTATTCAAAAAACAAAGTGCACCATTCCATAGAGGAAGGTTAAGGGTTCTTACTTTAATTTTTCCAGATTATTATAAAAATTCTTTCTTTTGTTAATACGAGAAAACCTCGAAAATGTGTCCGAACTAACCCCAAGTGACGGTACTCTATTTTTTAATAATAATAAACTATTATTTGTTTTTTACAAAATATATGAAGTCAAGAAATGGTTGGGATTCGGGTATTGCCTTCTACAGCAATAAATGCCTAGGGGATGGAGGAAGACTGCAAGTGTTGAAACACTTATCCATTCTCACCTAAACCTTATCGTGGTTCTCCTCTCCCACCTAGGCATTTATTGCTGAAGTAGGCTGCCAAAGAGAATGCCGAAACGTTAGAAATGTAGATATTTTTGAAATATATTTTGCCTGATTTATTCATCTTCTTATTACAGAAAATCATTTGAAACTTCAAACAAATTGGGGGTTTCTCGTTCTCACTATTTTTCCTGGTGCTGGATCCTTAAAATTTTTTTAAACATTCAAAAAGTCAACCATATTTCAAATAAAATTTAACCGATCCAACCGAAATTTGGATGGCCGAAAAATTCTCCAAAGTTACACATTTTCTTCCAATCGAGGGTTTCTACCTGTTCTGAAAACAACTTTATTTGCAAAACAGTCTTTTTTTTTTTTTTTTTTTTTTTTTTTTTTTTTTTTAGAGAACCATTTATTACAAGTACCTTCTGAAATAATACAAAAGTTATTTATATGGTTAGAAAAAGGAAGCTCTCTTCTTTTCAAAGATCCCAAGGACATAAAAGTCGAATTATCTCTAGGCGAGATCTTGAATTTCATACGTAGTCACGTACATTCTTCTCTTACAAATTTTTAGGCTCTTCCGGACTGGGAAAAATTAATCGATGATATTTACCACATTAGGGCAGTGATGTGGGCTGGGTAAATACCCAGTGGATAGGTAAATATAAATTGGGTATTTACCCGGGTATATTACCCCTAGGGAAGGTAAATACCCAAAAAGTGGGTATTTTCAATTTTTGAACTTGATAGAACTTCTTCGAGTGTGTTCTTCGAGTTTTTGGTGCAAACAAGGGCTGAAGCTCACCTATTTGATCATAAAAAGCCAATAAACAATAATACTTACCCAGTAATATTTAAAAGTTGGTCCGGGTATTGATGGGTATTTACAGCTTAATGCATATCAATGAATTTTGATGATTACTTTTATATTGGAGAAGGTTAATTAATTTAAAAAAAAATTTAATGGAGCCTATTCAATTATTAAGGACTGATTTAAATTTAAAAAAAATATACTTGTTAGGAAAAATGAAACACTTATCAGGTGTCAAAAACAGGCTTTTAATGTTTATTGTAATCGTTCAAAACCATTTTAAGTGATTTTTGACTCTTGTTAATATTAGTTTAAATGATGACTGTATGAGCATCATTTAAACTAATATTAACAAGAGTCAAAAATCACTTAAAATGGTTTTGAACGATTACAATAAACATTAAAAGCCTGTTTTTGACACCTGATAAGTGTTTCATTTTTCCTAACAAGTATATTTTTTTTAAATTTAAATCAGTCCTTAATAATTGAATAGGCTCCATTAAATTTTTTTTTAAATTAATTAACCTTCTCCAATATAAAAGTAATCATCAAAATTCATTGATATGCATTAAGCTGTAAATACCCATCAATACCCGGACCAACTTTTAAATATTACTGGGTAAGTATTATTGTTTATTTGCTTTTTATGATCAAATAGGTGAGCTTCAGCCCTTGTTTGCACCAAAAACTCGAAGAACACACTCGAAGAAGTTCTATCATGTTCAAAAATTGAAAATACCCACTTTTTGGGTATTTACCTTCCCTAGGGGTAATATACCCGGGTAAATACCCAATTTATATTTACCTATCCACTGGGTATTTACCCAGCCCACATCACTGCCCTAATGTGGTAAATATCATCGATTAATTTTTCCCAGTCCGGAAGAGCCTAAAAATTTGTAAGAGAAGAATGTACGTGACTACGTATGAAATTCAAGATCTCGCCTAGAGATAATTCGACTTTTATGTCCTTGGGATCTTTGAAAAGAAGAGAGCTTCCTTTTTCTAACCATATAAATAACTTTTGTATTATTTCAGAAGGTACTTGTAATAAATGGTTCTCTATATTAGTTTATATATATATTAGTTGGTTAATATTAGTTTAAATGATGCTCATACAGTGATAACAACATCGCAGGGAGCGGAAATCTCACCAGAAATGAAAAGGCAGCTTTTTGATGACAGTGTTTTAAGTCCGAGTTGGGAGACTAGTTAACATCCTTGATCCAATTGTTGAACGTATCACTGCTGTTCAGTTAAATGCCCCTTTGATCCACACAGTTCATATGATATTTCAGAATCTACAGAAAACTCTTCAGATCCCAGAATATCTTATTCAAAAAACTGAGGGAAAACGTGTTCTAACTAATCATGCAGGTAAATAATTAGGCCGACCTTCACTATTTATAAAAGTTTTATTTCACATAGCGCTTTCGAGATTCAATCTCATCATCAGTGCCTGTTGACAACAACATAACAAATAAAAAACCAAATCTACTAACTAGAATAAAATTTTAGGTACATTTTGAGAAATTTTTTAGTCACTAGAATAAAAACAGTAAAAGTTAGAATTCTTAAGAAGAATGAAATAAATTAAAAATAAAATTAAATTACAAGATTTGACGTCCAAGAATGAATAAAATATATAATTGAAGGATTAAGCCTTAACAACAAAAGATAAAAGGAAGCAAAACAGGAATAAGAAAAAATTAGTGTTGAGAATAAAAAAAAAAAAAAAAAAAAAAAAAAAAAATAAAAATAGAAAAAGTTCTCAGTGGGTGCGGAATTAAAGGAAACTATAGGTCTCATCGGGATATCCAGTTTATGAATCTTAGGGAGGCAATATAGAAGGGGAGGTAAAGGGTTCATTTGGATTAGAGATGGTTTTTCTTTTTCAAATACTTTTCCTTTCGCACGGGATCAATTATGGGCTCAGCTTTCAGTCCACTGGCGGCCGATATATTCATGGACTATATAGAGGGGAGATTCATAATGTCGCATAGAAACCCCTTCTTGAAATACATCGACTTCTATGGAAGATATGTTGATGGTATATTGATATCTTTCTCCGGGAATCAACAAGAATTAAACGCCCTACACTCCTATGTCAATGGCTGCCATAATTCTCTCAAGTTTGCTCTTGAAGTTGAAAACGAGGGAGTCATAAGATTCCTCGATCTCGAAATAAAGAGAGAAAACAATAAGCATTCTTTCAAGATCTTTAGGAAGCCAAGTGCTACAGACATTTTAATTCCAAACGACTCTCACCACCACCCACAATACAAAATGTCAGGGATCATATTTATGATTGATCGCCTAATAAACACCCCATTGTCTTCCGATAATTTTGAAAATGAACTCTCTTGTATCAAAAACATAGCTAAAAGCAATGGATACCAGGAATCACTAGTTAATAAACTAATGGAAAGAAGGTACAAGAGAAAAATAGACCTACAAGTATCAGGAGAAAGCACCGCCCGGATAAGCGACGTCTACCCTGTTAGCTTACCTTACCTAGGTGAAATATCTGAAAAGGTAGGAGCTAAATTAAAAAAACTGGGAGTAAAAACTGCTTACCGAAGTAGGGGCTCTCTTGCGAGTAAGCTCTCGAACACTAAGGACACGGTCGATCCTCTCGACAGATCAGGAGTGTATAGAGTATCCTGTGTTACATGCGGTTCATCATACGTGGGTCAGAGTGGGAGAAAAATCAGGACAAGACTTAAAGAACATTTCACCAGGCATGACTCCATATTTAAAAAGCATGTGATTCAGGAAGAGCATGACGCTAAGGCCCTTGATTTTCAACTCCTCCATAGATTAAACAAGGGCAGAAAAATGGACAGGTTGGAGAATATTGAAATTAAAGCTGATGTGGCGCATTCCCAAAGAAATATTAATGTTAAGGGAGACGGTGATGTGCTCAGGAATGTCCCAGCAGCCTGCATACAGAGCATATGCAAGTTAAGCCAGTCTGCTGCGAGAGCCTCGCGTGTACACAGACACAATCTATAGGTCCGTACTCTCTCTATCCCACCTACTTTTTCTATTTTTTATTTTTATTCCCAACACTAATTTTTTCTTATTCCTGTTTTGCTTCCTTTTATCTTTTGTTGTTAAGGCTTAATCCTTCAATTATATATTTTATTCATTCTTGGACGTCAAATCTTGTAATTTAATTTTATTTTTAATTTATTTCATTCTTCTTAAGAATTCTAACTTTTACTGTTTTTATTCTAGTGACTAAAAAATTTCTCGAAATGTACCTAAAATTTTATTCTAGTTTGTAGATTTGGTTTTTTATTTGTTATGTTGTTGTCAACAGGCACTGATGATGAGATTGAATCTCGAAAGCGCTATGTGAAATAAAACTTTTATAAATAGTGAAGGTCGGCCTAATTATTTACCTACATGATGATGAACTTTCACCAACCAGCTCCCAACACCTGTGTTCTAACTAAATTGGAGAAATGCATTCAGTTTGGTGTTAGAAAAATGCACCTTGCTGGAGACTTGTTGAACCCTTAATTTGAAGGTTGGCATCAATACTTGATGCCATTGGTTTTTTGTGTGAGTTAGGTAGAAGCACGGGATTGAAAATAGTTGATCTTCGGAAAGACATAGCTGACTATAGAGACAAAGAGGGATTATGGCAATTCTTTTTTTGAGAAGGTTTTGAAGACAATGACAAAGAAAAGGCAATAAGTCCCATTTTATGGTGGAAAGGCTTGAAAGGAACATGTGTTTGGGAGATGTAGCTGACAGAATACTAGAAGCTCCAGTGACTTCTGCTGCGACTGAAAGAACATTCAACACTTTCAGTTCAATTCACTGTAAAAAAAAAAAAAAAAAAAGAAACCGACTTACCGAAAGAGCAGGGCAAATAGCATATTTGTCTCATAACTGGAATCTCCTCAATAACGCCCCAAAATAGAGAAAGCAACAAACAGGAAAACCCCAAGACGGTTGCCATGGAAAAGAAGCTGAAGAGAAGGAAGATGAATTACAAGCTATTGTCTGTGAACCTTGCAGTGATGATAGTGATTCTGAAGACGGCTACATGTCACTTTCAACTCATTCAAGTGATGAATAAATCTCTGACCCCAAAGACTTGAATTAGGTTATTGTTATCGTTGAATTTAATTTAGGACATCCCATTGGTTTACTATGTTTTTTGAATTAGGAAGAGTTGTTATTTTCTGTGTAGATGTTAATAGGCCTTATCTTTTTATTATCCTCAAAGGTTATGAAATAAAACACTATAAAAATCAA
>OX328125.1:58683506-58816006 GCA_946811695.1 Gonocerus acuteangulatus
TGGTGATTCAATTATTTTTGGAAAACCTAAAGATTTTTTTTTTTTAAATATATACTTTATATTTATTTTTAATAAATAAGGTCCAATATTTCCCATATCTCATACCACTATCTGTCCAATGCTTTTTGAAATGTTTACAACATCGATTGGGGCTCGTTTTAAGATAAGGAGTTCCAGAATTTATTATGAATAGAAAGGTGCAGGTTTACATAGTTTCTTGGATTCAGAATAATCATTAAGACTTTTAAATCCGATGGAATATTTAATAAGGTATGAAGCGAGGAGGGAGGGGGGAGCTCTTGTTGAATAGCTCTTGAAATGTCAGCGTTCTAGCTGAGGTTATTCAGTGAGGCGCTGATCCGATCAATGCTCTTGAACAATGTGCTATTGTATCTTAGGAGATGTGATTAGCAGATTCGGAGGCAAGATTTATGCAAAGCCAGGCTAGAATCTCATTGATAACGAAGATGCAGGAAAAAAAAATGTCTTAAAAAGACGACAGCTACCTAATGAATTATGTCAAACGAATAAAGAAAAAGTCCGTCACGCAGAAGCTGCTTAACTAAGCACTTTCCTCAGAATTTGGGTAGTGTAGACTGCTTTCCAGAACAATTTGCTTAAAATATGCACATATCAAAAACCATTACAACAAAATTTAATAATGATTGATAATATTGGCTCGACTGAAATGTTGTCGTTACGGATAACCATAAATGGTAAGGATAGGAAAGGATATAGAGTTTGATGCTTAACTACTAGGTTATTTGCGCCTTCTAGTATATCGGTTAGAAAAGGTTTGGGTTTTGTTTTATACATTTTTGACTTATTTAATTATATTTTGAGACGTCTGTGAGTTTCAGGGATAGGTGTAGTTCTTTGGCTGTGTATGTAAAGATGTATTTATTCTTTATACTATTTATACTATATTACTAATACTATACTATTACAACAAATAATTGGTTACAGATTATTATAATTATTGTCTTAAAACAAAATATGGCAATTATAATTTAAACTAAGACTAATTATAATCTTCTCTTGAACTTAGGATGAGATATTATTATTTTTTTATTTTTTATTTTTTTATAAATAAATAATAAGTAATTAAAAATAGAAAGAAATGAAGGGGGAGGTTAAAAAGAACGAGACAAAATGAATAAAAGAAAAAACACGCAGTGAATATTGAAAAATAAAAAGACACAAAATACCCCGTATATGTTAGATTCTGAATGAGCATTCCAGAAGCAAATACAGACTCGAGGGAAGGGGAAGGGAGTCTTGTTGCCGAAAATTTCGCTTCTATATTAGTTTTCTTCTTGAGAAAGGCATTAGGGGGTCTGGAGGGGAGGGGGCACATGCTTTCCTTGATAGGTAAAGATACACTATATAAAATGGCTTCTCATGTGAATTTCTTAAGATATTTTTTATATTACCACAATCATTTAAGCAAGAGGAAGAGTAAAATAGCATCTTTACCCGATATTTAATATTTAACCAGATATAATATTTAAAACATTATTGGGCCATGTTGCTGACAACAACTATGCCCTCCACAAGGACTCCCCTTTGGTTTTGGGCGAAGATGATTACTTAAAAACAAAAACGATGGTATAATCGACGTTTTTCTTCTTTTTTTTTTCTTTTTCAGTCGAAGGATATTTAATAGGCTTTCAGGGCATGTTTATTTTACACTACAGTATTTACGGTGTTTTATTGTACTACAGTATTTATTAATTTATTTATGGAACTTACGAGCCCGCACAGAAGCAACTTGCTCGTTTTAAAACTCGTTGTGTTACTATAGTAGTAGTAAAACTTATTGTAGTACTTTATTTACAGTACATCTCGTTGTATTATAGTAAATAAAATGGATTTTCGCTGTACCTTTTCAATAAAGGGTAATATAATTTTTATTGTTCGAATTGATCTGTAATCCTCAAGATAATACACTTATTAATTTATTAGGCAAAAGGTTAAAAAATAAAAACACGTGAATTAATAAAAATAATGAATTAATTCCTGCTCGACTTGTTTCGGACCTTTAGTACCTCACCAGGAGCTAAAAGTTAGAATATTTACAGCCAAGTGAGCAAGATAACCCTCTACTATCTAGGCCACGTCATAACTGAAGCTAAGAACAATGTGACAACTAGCCGGCTCATTTTAATCGAATATTACCATTCACCAAACATCGACACCCAAAAAAAAGAAAAATAAATATAAACAATTACAAACGAATATAATCACGTGAGAAAAATATTACATCATGACAGTAGATTAATAAATAATTTGTAACGATTTTTTTTTAAACCAAAATGAGTAGTTTTATAAAAATATTTAGTTGAGAGTAAGTAAAAAAAAATATCGGAGGCCCAAAGTAAAAAAAAAAGTACTTACTCTCAACAATGTTTTTGTATAAAACTACTGATCAATATGTTCATAAAAAACCTTCGATTACCTAATATGCACTTAAAAAATTGTTTTTTTTAACATATTGTCATGGTGTAAAATTGTTCTTTCTGTTGTGATTATTCTTGTTTGTAATTATGTAAATTTATTTTTTAGCTGAAGAAGGCTGTCAAAGAGCATGCCGAAACATTCGAAATATAGCTTTTCCTGAATAATCTTAGCTAAATCCCAACCATTCCTTTATTGATTGACTGATCACCTCAACGGCTTGATAATAATCTTTATCTCATTATGTAACTGGTTATGTATTCGAAGCTTTCCGAATCAAACGGAATTTTTAAAAAAATCCAAATTGATCTCACCTGTGTTTGTAGCTCGCCGGGCATATTCCTCGTAGAAAGTACAAGATGATGAGCCATGAGTATGTAGAAGAAGCCGATGATAGTGAGAGGTATGGCGTAGTACACGAGGAATCTCGCCATGATGATGGTCCTCGGGTACATGGGACCCCATTCCTCCGGGAAGGGATAGCACACCTCGAAGAGGGTACGATTTCCTTCGTTGAAGGCTCTAATATAGGATCCGAAGGCTGCGGGTACTGCACAGGCTATGGCCAGTAGCCAGATAGAGCCGGCTATCAGGAAGGTACAGCCTGTAGCACCTTTTCCTCCGATGGATGAATACAGCTTCCTCATAGGATCTACGATAGCGAAGAATCTAAAAATCATTATACATTATAACACAATCAGTAATGTACATAATAATAAAAAAAAAAAAAAAAAAGGAAAAAAGGAGATTTATAAATGCATTCGATGGAGCACAAATTCCTCCTGGTTTGTATAAAGTGTCTGACAGCACGAGGGAAATTTCATTGAAGTATGTTGGCAGCAGTAAGGATCTAGATACTAGGCTCACTGCTGCCAGCAGACTTCACTGAAAATTCCCTCGTGTCTGTCAGACACTTTATAAACTACTAGGGGTCAAAAGACGATCCGCCCATATAGATGTACGGAAAAAAGCCAGTATTTTATTCATATTATTTACTGCAAGAAATAATTAAAGCTGCTCGCGAGCAATACTATCGAAGCACAGTCCAAAGTAACTAGTTCAATTCCGCATGCGCAAAATTCAGAGGGTAATATTCCCAACGGTTCCACCATTTCAAAAATTCCCATTTCAATGAACAGTGAGTTATGTGAAAGACTATAAAAATGGAATATGTCACAATACAATTTAAACTATATTGTTGCCTATTCAAATAGATGGTTTAGTTACAGGTAAAAAGCCCGGGAAATGGAAATGTGCGGTAAAAATTCCCTCTGTTATAACCTTATCATTAGGAGGTTTAAAATGGTTTTAACCTTAGCTTTGGCTAAGAATTGATAATTTTTTTTTTTTTTTTTCTCAAATTTATTTATTTATTTAAAAGAATACAACAATCTGTTCCGGATACCAGATACACTTTTTGTTAAGTATTATTCTATGTTGTAAGAATATTTAGCTCACAATTTTGCAATATAGGAAAAAACAAAATGAAATAAAACCTATACATAATTAATATAAAGAATAACACCATAAGATATGTTAACTCTAGTACAATACATAAAAAAATATGCTGCGAGATGGAAAATATGTTACATACAAAATAAAATAAAATATGATACACAGTTAAACTTACAGATTACAAGTTATAAGTATTTCAAGAATATGTGTTTCGGCCTTTTATGGACATATCTTTTTAATGAATTTTTATTATAATTTCCTAAATTCTTAATTAAATTATTTTTATTTAATTTGCATCTATAAAAAAAAAAAAAGAACTTTTTGGCCAGGTTACGAATAAAGGTTGAATTGATAAATTGAAACACTGTGGAAGAATTGATAAATATTGAAACAGCTGTGGAAGAATTGATAAATATGAAACACTGTCTCCCTTGCCTGACCTCTCGAAGATATAATCAGTTTTTATAACGTTTCGTGTTGTTCCTTGAAATGGGAATTTGCATATGGCGGAACCGTCGGAAATAATTCCCTCAGGATTTCGCGCGTGAGGAATTGAACATTTCCTTCTATCTGAACAGGTAATATAACGGAATCTGAAGTCACCTTATGCACCCTTAAAACTTTTCAATTGCTGCAAACTGTGAAGAATCTAAATTATTCTAACATATATTTCAACCAGGATTTATTAAGTATTTCAATGCGCTAGAGCCGGATCAGACGTCTGAAATACACTGTCATTCGTTTTGTAGAAACCATGGAAAATTGCGAAAATTCGCACGAATGAGTGAAAGGAAATTCAGAAAAATGAATACTGTCCTGAATCAAATAGGTTTCTTTCGTATTTCTATGCCCTGTATACAACAAAGTATGCTAAGCTCCCTCAATAACAATGTTTTTAAAACTATAAGAAAAATTGCAAACAAATTCTGAACAGCAACAACATCTTCTAATCATCTAATCTTTACCTCCCACAAAATGTACCAATTATGGAGCAAGACTGACTTCAGTTTTAGATCCAGAAGAAGAAGAAAACTTTATTATGAAATAACAAAGTGGGCTGCCCAACTAAATCGGGTTGCTGGCAACACAGCGTGCTAATCCACTAATATAGGTATTAGTTTCTAAATTCGGAGGATGTTACATTTGTAGTCTCTTCTATTTCAGTGGTGAAAATATCCTTCAGGAATATCCTCATTATGGAAACACCATTTTTTTTTTCTTCCACTTCTTCTTTCTTTTCTCAAAGAAAACACAAGTCAGTAGATTCTTTTTAACTTAAAATAAATCAACGAAAGGAACGGGGCCTATTAATGACTAAATGTATGTTGGTTAATAATGCGAAGCGGCATTTGGAGTAAATTCTTTTCTTTTCGGAATCTATAGATTCTGCCTGTTCAGGATCACTTGTCTCGAATCGAATCGTCGGGTCTAGTACGTAGGCTGTCGTACTATGTTGTGGGAAGGCGATGATGTCTGCGTACCTTGAAGAGCCTTGGTCGTCGAAACCGTTATCATAGCTATAGCCTTGGTCGTCAAAATACTTAAAAATTGTACTTAATCCAGGTCAGAATAATTATTACTGAATTTTCTCAAGCACTTGGATAGGATCTATTTATTTTAGCTATTTCCGATCTTTTCAAAAGTTTAAGTATATTTGACCCGGCTCGGGGCAGCTTCGGGCTCAGCTTGTCAAAATACATGTAGATAAATGGGTTTTATAAAAAGCCATACTTTTTTATTATTTCAGATGAACTTTCACGGCGTTTGTAAGGGAAAAAACACAATTTGACTTTATTAAATAAGAAAAATAGTTTTCTTTCTGTTTTTGGTTATCAACTATTATTAAAAATATATTAGGAGGTCAAAACCTTATTAAAAATAACTTTTATTTCATCGGATACCTCGACTATTTATTTATTTTTTCAACTTCATTCATAACATGTCGGCTATAGCTATGATAACGGTTATAGCTATTGTACGATTATCATGTAAAATTAAATTTTCTTTCTTCCATTTTTGTTTTAATAAAAAGGACAGGAAATGGACTGATAAATGATAAGGGGATGCCAGATAAGTGAATAAAATTTCCAACCAATAAAATTGTAAATGGTCAAAAATAAATGGAACAGCAAAACGTTAAAATAATAATGGCTATAGGGAGACCCGATGGCTGAAGGTGCTCCGTGCGTAAGGTCGTGAATTCGATTCCCACTATAGGTGATGGATTTTCCTTTTAAAATATAAAATATTTCAGCTCTATCCTGGCTAGAAAAGGGTGGTAACCTTCAGAAAAGCCGTTTCTAAAATACTTGCTGAGTATAAGTGGACGTTATTTTTTATTTTTTTTTATTCTTTGCAATCAGCACTGGGCTGTCAATTAGGTACAACAGGGACTACCACCGTATGGCATCCAAAACGTTTCATGAGAAGTAGAGAAAATAAAATTGGAGGTAGCTGTTCAAATAAATGTTTTTAACAAACTATTATTTATTTTATAACACTTCAATAGAATAACATATCAGGACCTTGGATGAGTAAAGGCGAATGAGAAAAATCTACTTTTTTTATTTTTTATTTTATTTACTGAGTCAGAAAGATGTAGGTAACACGACGCTCCGCCTTGTTTCTCTGGTTCGCCTTTAGTTCTCTCATAGTTTCAAGTTAAAGTGAATAGCAGCATCACGTATGAAAAATTCAATACAAACTACTTCAAGGGCGAATCCCGGACCTGAAGCGTCTCTCCTAGCATTTTGTTACGCATAAATCACTCGTAACAATTATCATGAAAACATTGAATTTCAATTGCATACCTTTTCAATCAGATTTATAAATCAGCATTCCATGGAGTAAACATTTGCCCTTGCTATCCTGAAGCGCTTCTAGAACTTAGACTTAGATTTCCGAACATCCGGAATTCTTGATTCGCCCTTACTCTTCCAAGGTCCTGATGTTTATTATATGATAAATGAAAAATCCTATACCTGTCTGCGCTTAATGCAGTGAGAGTGAATACCGACACTCCAATAGATACATCTTTGGCAGTCTCTGACAGCTTGCAGACGAAGAGCCCATAGGGCCAGCTGCTGAAGGTGTAGACTGTCGACGTGAAAGGAACTGATGTTAGGATCACCAATAGATCTCCGAGCGCCAGGCTGAGTATGTAGGTGTTGGGCACGTTCCTCATGGTCTTCTGGCGAACGAAGATAAGGACTAGAGTCCCATTGCCAAGGACTCCGACCAGAAATATAATGGCGAAAACGAAAGGAACTATGTAAGTCTCAGGTCGTTCCGAGTAGGGGATGTATTCTTCCGTTTCGTAAGTTTCGTTTACGAAGGTTTCGTTGAAATTCATGATTTTGTTTGATCACTCTTTGGATTATATTATGAAGTATAGTTTGAACTCATAGGTTGATTGCAGCATAGCTTCGTTATACCCATTTGTATATCTGAAATGAAAACACTATTATTAGATATTGTTATATATTTTATTTGGATAAGACACAAATATTATTTACATTGCTTAAATAGTCGATTTTTGAAACCTCTTTGCAAGTTTCCGAGTACTTGGAAATTATTTGTAGGCTTTTAAAAACTGGGAGAAAAGAAGGGAAAAGTCTAACTCGCAGGAACTGGGCCATGCGTTTCCCTAGTGTCATTTGGAAAGCTTAGAAAATGAATGTCTTAATCTTTCGTGAAAAATGTAAACACATATAAAAATATAAAATGAAATCTCAAAGGGAAGCAAGATCTTAGCCGCCACAACTGAAAACTGACAGTTTCCTAAGCGGAAATTACTCCATTTACGCAACGATATCTCCGAATGAGATCGCTCTATCAAAAGTTGCACACAACCGAATTTGTAGAAAAGTTAATAAGCTTTCGGATAGATACTTAACATTTACAACGATTTCGGGGTTTTACGATAACCAGTTTCGAGAAATTTTCTAGTAGGCACGTTTGGCCATTAGGTCAAGCGTGTTTCTTCCCTAAGGAGGGAGCGAGGAAACGCGCCAATTATTAGGGTACTGCAAAATTAAGTGAGAAATGTCTTCTTTCACGCTTAAACTAACATTTCAGAGATAGATACATTCAGGGAACCACAATTTTGATTGTAAGGTTAGCCGAAGGAGATTAAAAAAATAAAGTCCGACTCGCAGGAACTGCAGCATCTTAGCGCGGTTCCGTTCATGTCCCTAGTGCCATTTGATAAGCTTAGAAAAAAAATAAACTTATTTTTTTTTATGTATCCCGTGGAAATTGTCAAAATCCTCTCGAACATCTCGAATAAAAGTGATATTAAGGCGTCAGGGACACTGACAGTAGCTAACTTTTACACAGAAGCGGAAATTACAGAATCTGGCTCTCATTCTAAAGCAAAGCTCTATAAATCAATACAAAATATGCCTAATAAAGCCTTTCTAGAGGATACAGAAGCATGGGCGTATATGAGAGGGGGGGGGGCTGCAGCCCCTCCCGAAATTTTGAATTGATGATAAAAACTTCTCGTAAAACCCTTAAAAATAAATTAAATAAGATCACTTAGTTCATATATTTTATTTTACGTGTAATAGCGTTTTAGTTGCCTAAAACTATTCCAAGCTCTAAATATTTAGTATTCCATACCTTGGAAATGGTCTCAGCCCCCCCCCCCGAAATTATTTTTATATACGCCCATGTACAGAAGGATCAAGAAGAAGTACACAAGATTGAGTAGAATACCCTGCCTAATATAGCCTATATAGAATAATATGCCGAATAAAACCTATCTAGTAAATACACAAGGACAAATAAAAGTCTTGACGAATAACAAGTCAAGAAAAAAAACTTTATTTAACAAAATAAAAGAAAGTTTAGTTGCCCAACTACAATAGAATAATATACCTAATTAAGTCTATGGAGTAGACACAAATGGACCAAAAACAAGTCTTGTGGAATATTGTTTTTTTTCTAATTAATCGGTTTACAACTAAGTCTTTATGAATATTTAGTATATAACCTTATGTTTGGATCTGAGTTTTTGGGGTGCTCTCCGCCTAGGCTTTGTATTTGTGTCGGCAGATACCTGGGATATATTTACAGCTCTTGAGGATAAACTCTTAGCAGGTAAATTTCCTGCGGCCCCCTTGTTTCTACGGGCATTGAACCGCCATATTCGCTCATAGTATCTAACCGTTGTGAAGTTTATTTTTTGGATTTAGGACTTAATATACATATGTAGACTAAATCATAGCAAGAAGTAATCCTCCGTCGTCGGTTCTTAACTATGTAGACTTGCTAATGTTATCCAATCTTAGATACATCGTATTTAAAATCCACAGCAAAAACACAACATTTCATCAGAATCCCCTGCTGAATAAAACTTATATAGAATAATATGCAAAATAAAGCCTATCTAGTGGATAAAAATACAGGAAAAAAGCCGTTCGTGGTGGTAGAAAATCTTAAAAGTATTTCGCTCAGAAATCTCCGAAATATTGTCACTAATTTTACGTATCCTGTTTTATAGCCAAATAGATTTATATTCTATAATCAATAAGAAAAACCTACTAACAATAAAAAACTATGGGTAACAGATGAAAATAGGGAATACCAAGAATAATTCTAAAGAACGAAATCAACACCAGTACTGTAATCTAGATATTCATACGGCATCTTCGAATTCTAACAAACAAAATATTGATTCTAATTATACGTATCCTGTTTTATTGAGAAATACATTTGACTACTATAAGCAATTAAAAACACTAGGGAATATGCCAAAGAACTCGGAGTAGGAGCCTCGACAGTTTCAAGACATTTGAAGGAAATCGACAAATCCAAAACTGACATTTCATACGGTACAGCCTGATATATTTTTAACAATGAATTGTTTTTCTTATTTTAATTAATCTGTTTTATTGTCAAATACATTATCCAACTTTAAGCAATTAAAAAATAACAAGGAATAAAAGCAAACAAAATGAACCGTTTGAATGAACGAAATCAATTACTTCAAAGTTTAAGCACTTATTTCTCCGATTGACATAGCCTAATCAAAAATTGTTTCAGAATCTTTTTTGTAGAACATTTAGTAAGCTTTCGCATGGTAACCCTCCGTTTACCAATATTCCTGATATTAGGGAATGTATACGAAGTTCCCAAAACATTTCATGTCTGTTAATAAAATATTTTATTCTAATCCTTCCTTAGCTCCAAACGTACCAAAATTTTAACATATTAGTGTTGATGAAATTCAAACATGCAGAAAATGTTTCAACTGAATCCCATAATTTTAAGTATCAAAATCAAAGACAAAAAGAACAGTTCGAATAAGCGAAATCAATTACTTTAAAGTTTTAAGCACTTATTTCTCCGATTGACATCGCCTAATCAAAACTTTCATTAGAACCTTTTTTGTAGAGCATTTAGTAAGCTTTCTAATGGTATTCTTCCGTTTGCCAAATTTTCAACCTTTTTCGAGATATTAAGGAAAGTATACAAAGTTACCAAAACTTTTTTATGTCTGTTAATAAAATATTTTATTCTAACCCTTCCTTAATTCCAAACGCAACCAAAATTTCAACATATTAGTTTTAATGAAAGTAGAACATGCAGTAAATGTTTCAACTGAATCCCATGACTCTAAGCACCCAAACCAAAAACGACATTCAAAATTTTTTTTTTCAGTTTTCTCGAAAACGGTTAAAGCTATCGCCTTGAAAATGGTTCCATTCGTTTTCCTAGCCCAAGAAGCCTATAAAAAGAGTACTTACAAGCTTATGAACTCAAAAACGTTAGCGTTACGATTTTTTTTGCGCGAATTTCGCCCCAAACGCCATCTTCCAGTGGGCGGATTTTGCTGGTTAACGAACTTGACCTTTCAAATTGGACGACAGATTTTTGTACCAAATTTCATCAAAATCGGACCATCAGGGAAGCCAGAAATGAGAAATTTATATATATATATATATATATATATACAAATTTGAACCACCGTTATTTTCGGTCTCTAGGGGTTCTGAAACGCGAAATTTTCTTGTCGGCACTTCCGGATTGTTTTATTGTATCAACCTTATAAGCGGGTTTCCTCCCTATGGGGGAGGGAGGAACCGCGCTAAAAAAAAAAAAAAAAAGAAAAAAAAAGAGCACCTTGTTCTGAAAAAAAAAAGAGAGGAGCACCTTGTTCTGATGACAGAAAAAGAGCGCATTTATAAGGAATGAAACAATTCTGGCCACTAAAAAAATGTAACTTGCCAAAAAAGCGGTTATATAAGCTTCGCCTTGTTCTACCGGACCTATAGCGTCCCTATCATGTCAAACTATAGAATATGAAAATCGGAGCAAAATACGAACGAACATATTCTATTCACTGACGAAGTAATATATTGAATAATGGTCTTACTCGATACTTTATTCAAGGCATTAAAGGCTATTCTATAAAGGGGTTAGAGTTGCGCCACTTTCCGGCGAGCCATATCGTCCGCCATCTAAGAGCAAAGTCTTGAATCTGAAAACGAGATTTAGTATATTCGATAGTTAGACATGCCAGGAGTGGAAGGATACGTGTAGTTAGCCTATGGAGGCTGCTTATATAAGCTAACACACTTCTTTACAGAAACTGATTCGTTTAACAACATTGATCAAGGTTTATACAAGCGAAAATTTGTACCACGATTAGTTATTCGTGGTACAAATTTACAGATGAAAATGTTAAACGACAAACAATAAATAAATTTGACGTACTTATTACGTTAATCATTACAGCAACTAACGGGCATACATTATCAACAGTGACACTCAACACTGAGTCCATTCAACATTACCATTCGTCCGAAACAAAAAATTATAGGTTTTTCGGATTAATTAAGTTCTTTAATCTCGCTTGATGAGATGTATCAAAAACATCCAATACAGAAGTGAATCTTGGAGCAGATACAAAAACTGCAAGAATATAACATATATGCGAGAATGGTTTGGCTTCCAGGACACATGAATTTATCTGGAAACTCATACCCGGACAAAGAAACCAAAATTGCAACAAAAAACTGAACTTTTTAACCGATCTTTTCAAATAATCGATCTTTAAGGGCCAATCTTTTCAAAGAATCGATCTCTAAGAGCCGATCTTTTAATGAATCGTTCTTCAAGGGCCGCTCTTTTAAAGAATCGATCTATCAAGAATTTCGGAAAATAATTTTTTTTTTTTATTTCAAATATTCAAATACTTAATCTCACCTCTTGTTGCTCAATCTCATTTCTGAAGAATTCTCATTTATTTAACTGAAGAAGAAATTTATGTCCAGTAACAGACTTTTAATACAATAATAACATTCGGCGCGAATGACCTACATGTAGATGCGCCGTAAAAAAAAAAAAAAAACATTATACAAGGACTCAATACCTTCTATAAATACTCTCAGTGCCAACTCTTTATTCATCGGAATTAATTATTATTTATATCCTAGAACGGCCTCACTTCCCAAATGTATACATATGTACTCACAAACACACTAATATATTTTCCGGTATAATTACTATTATGTGGGGGAAAACGTTACATGAAATTTAGATTATAAATTTCTATTTATAATGGAGAGTTTTATAAAACGGATTAATTGTTTTTTAATGGGCCCTGCCTGTAATTATATGGGAAAAAAGAAAATTCAATTTCCTTTAAGTAAACCCCAAGACTTTAATGAAAAGTAATTTAACGACATTAGCATCGTCGTAGAAAAGTGGTATTTTTTTTTGTATTACTTTTTATGTTTTTTTATTTTTCTATATGATAATACACCTGCATGCCCACGTCTAGAGTTTGAATCCGGAGCAATTAATTTTATATTTTAATAAAATTATCCAATTCACTTTCATGAACTCATTCACATTCATGACAAAGCTGAAATTAGAGGATAATAACAAGCTTTGAGACATAATTATCTCGCGCTTTTCCTTATATCTCGGAGGGAAAAAGGAAACATAATATTATATATATTTATTACAGCTAACAAAAATGTCATCAAAGCGTGTCATTTTAGCACGTTTCCACTATCTTCTAACCTCTAGCGTCATTTGAATCGGTTTAAATAGAAATAGTTAATATTTTGTGAAACATTTAAATACATACTACACTGAAATCTCGAATAAAACCGAGATTTCAGCAGAGGCAGGCTCTGCCCCCCTCGACTTCTTAAGGCTCTGTTGCGAACAACAAATAAAACAAAAATGTTTCTTATTTACTTACGTTGTTCTCCTCAAAATTCCTATTTTATAATACTTTTAAATGCAATTATAAAATAGCAACGAATAAAATAGTAATAGAAATAAGGAGGAAAAACCCATACAAGGGAAGGAAACAAATGCTTTCGAAACTTTAGGCGCTAAATACTTCGTTAATTCTAAACGTAACCAACATTTATATATCTTAGATTGACTGAATGTGAAACGTCGGCAATAACATTCAAATAGATCCGTCTTCTTGGAGTACCGAAAAGAAAATTTTAGTTCTATCCATTCTTCTCAAAACCGGTTATTGATATCACCTCGAGTATGGGTCCATTCGATTCTCGACGTCAACATATCTATAATAAGTGTACCTGGAATCCAATTAATACAATATTGTCCTATATTACACAATATTGTATTTTTGCACCAAATTTCGTCATAATTGAATCCTTTTTGAGCCTGCTAGCGAGCGAACAGATTTAGTTATATATATAAACCCTTACAAATATATATATATATATATATATATATATATATATATATATATATATATATATATATATCCACACACACACACAGGGTGTCCCAAATAAGACGGCTCAAACTAATTTTGCGGCCAAACGGTTGGTCTGAGAAAAAAATGTCAGAGGCAAAAGTTGTAGAGCTTGACCTAAGCTTTCTAAATATGTCAATTATTTAACATATTGACCGCGCATGTGCGCTTGGCGCTAGATGAAATGTTAGGGTTTGCAGATGACCCCTATTATAATGCACATCGTTTTAAAGGGAATTAAAGGTATTTTTTCCTTAATTTTCTGAAAAAAATATGGCTGATCCTCTAAAAGAAATATTTTTCTTAATAACTTTAATAAAATTGAATATAAGGCATATTTTTTAAATATTTAGTGTGATGTTTCATTTGAGACGTACAATTTAAGTGATAACTATTATTTCAGTGATAGATTAAATAATAAATTGTAAAGAAAGCTCTTAACTTGCAGTTTCAAAACTTCCTAATTTACTAATTTTACTGCCCAGAATCCCGCACCAAACGTTTGCTGACCACCGATACTGGTGGTCCAGCTGCCTTATCCAGTGAGGGTTATTCATAGACCAATAATGCCAGTTATGCCTGTTCACGGACCCATCACTTACAAATGTGGCTTCGCCACTGAAGTAAACATTCCTCATGAATACCCCGTTTTGCCGTAAGGAGATGATTCCCCACCTGCACTATTCCTCCATCACTTCTAAATCCCTATTTGAAAGGTCTTGATGCAAGGATATGTGATAAGGGTGGTACTTACTGCGCTGAAGTGTACGGTGAACATTTCTTATTGAAATCCGTGTTTCTCTGGCAATATCCCGAACACTGATGGGGGAATTTCTCTTAACAAGGTCCAAGATGATGTCCTGGTCTCTTCAACGATGTCTTCTGGTGAAAGAGAAATGTCCTTATCGGCCGTTTGACACCAGTCACAAAATCCTTTTGTAAGACGGATGAACTCGGTTTGGGTAATACTGCGCGTAAACTCGAGCAGCCATCCGAGCTTTACGTCTACACTCCCCGAAAAAAATAATCATGTCCACAATCTCACAAGTTGTAAATTTCATGGTTGAAAGCGAATATTACACTAATAATGAACAAAAGCGAAATAATGAACCATAATCAAATAAGGAATATCGGATCCTAAGGATTAGATAGATAACATGAATGATCAGATTTAGCTTAGTTAATCCCTAAAGAATAAATACTTAAAAAATATGCCTTATTTTCAATTTTATTAAAGTTATTAGGAAAAATATTTCTTTTAGAGGATCGGCCATATTTTTTTCAGAAAGTAGAGGAAAAAATACCTTAAAGTCATGTATCAGACATTCTATAACCGACCTCTGTAAGTGCTTCAAAAAATAGTTTTAATTTAAAACAATAAAATTTGAATCGAATGAAACTCGATATCGAAGTGCGGTTTTCTGCAAAGGGTTTGTTTTTTTAATGCCCTTTAAAATGGTGTGCATAATAATAGGGGTCATCTGCAAACCCCAACATTTCATCTAGCGCCAAGCGCACATGCGCGGTCTATATGTTGAATAATCGACATATTTAGAAAGCTTAGGTCAAGCCCTACAACTTTTTCTTAGGTCAAGCCTCTGACATTTTTTTCTGAGACCAACCGTTTGGCCGCAAAATTAGTTTGAGCCGTCTTATTTGGGACACCCTGTATAGGGTCATTCCATGTCAAATCAACACACTTTTTGACCTCACCCTTTCCGATTTTAATGAAAATTGGTACACCCAAAGTAGGCGTTGGGACAAATAAAAAAATCAAATTTCAAATTTTTATCTAAAACGGTTATCAAAATACGGCCACGTAAAGTTTTCAAAAAGCGTCAAAATCTCGCTTTTTCCAAATATTTAAATAGACATAACTCCTCTCCTGAGTCCGTGTCAAGCATCCGTGTGAGACACAGCGTTAAAAATAGCTCCACGTTTAACTTCTAAAAAAACAGTGCTTAGTGGCCATATTTTCTCACGAAAATTGGCACAGTGGCGTAAGTTCACGTAGTGAATACGTGTGTGAAATATTTCCCACCAGTGTGTCACCATTTGCCTGGAAATTGTAAGTGAACATTGAATTATTCAGTTAAATCCAGCCCTCGCTACTAGCAATCCTAGTGGTGGGGGACTTGCCTGTGGTGACTCGCAGCTATAGCTGGGGTCCAGAGTGCCCCTGCAGCTCAGGAGATACTTTTCCCGCTAAGGACTTCTCTCTCTCCTAGCTCCTCAGCCAGCCAGCTTGGCTCTGTGTCAAAGTGCTCGACTCTAACCGAAGCATTCAGAGATCGATTCCCGTTTCCTGCTTATATTTTTTTTTAAACTTTTTATTTTTCCTAATTTTTCTAAATATTTTTGATATGCCAAGAGATGTCAAACATGGAGTCTAGCGACCAACTAACATTTATCGAGTCTACTTCAGCACAGGAAAACCACGAAAACACCCAAGTCAGACGAAAAAGACTCAGGAAGAAAACATCGTCAACGTTATCGCCGAAAGCAAAACACTTAAGGGAATCAACAATTAGCAAAGAACATGCTAATCCTTTACCTGCATCTACAAACAGCCGTGCACAAATCCGTCCAGCAGAAAATAAACCCCCTAATATTTATTTAAGAAAAATAAAAGATTTCAAAGCCCTTGCCACGAAGCTGAAAAACGTTGCCGATAAAGACTTTAAATGCCGAGCTCGCTTTAACGATATTGTCATCAGCTCAGAAAATAGTGATGCTTATCGAAAAATTACAAAATTTCTGAACTCGATTGAAGCTGATTTTCACTGTTATCAGCTGCCCGAAGAGAAATCCTATCGTGTGGTTATTCGAAACCTTCACTATTCAACTCCAATAGAAGACATAAAGAAAGAGCTTACAGAACTCGGATACAGCGTGAAGAGAGTCACAAATGTGTTACATCCCATCACTAAAGCACACCTTCCCCTTTTCTTCGTAGATCTCGAAAAGACGGAAAAAAGCCGCGAAATATTTAAAGAAGAATTTCTCCTGTACACGAAGATCAAAGTCGAAGAGCCTCGTCGCCGGAAAGGTCTGACCCAGTGTTACAAATGCCAGGAATACAACCACACACAGGGATACTGTAGCCACGCTCCTAAATGTGTGAAATGCGGCGAACAGCACAACTCAAAGGACTGCACTAAATCTGCAGAACTACCGGCTTCCTGTGCGAACTGTGGCGAAAATCACCCTGCCAACTACCGAGGATGTCAGGTCTACAGAACTCTCTGCGCACTGAAGTCACACAGAGAGCGCTCAAGATCCAGAGTGACCAACCCACACCAGACGTCAACCACAGAGACTACCCGGAGAGATGCTTCAGGTCATCGCCCTCCACAACAGCATCAACCATCGAAGTCAACGCTGTCTCCAGTCCATCGGCCAAATGTTTCGTACGCCTCTCTTCTCTCTTCAACCTCCAAACAACCACAAAACAAATCCTTTCCAACCCTTCAAAAGGAAAAACCATTATCCACACCTTCTATTCCCACTTTTATCCAACCCTCAACCTCCCAGATAAATGATTTCTCTAAAAACGTTGAACAAACTCCCAAGACACCTAATCCTCCAAAATCACAAGACCCATTCACCATGATGTCCGCATTCCTCAACAAACTAGAAACCTTGTTAACCCCACTTATTTCCCTTATGACTTCCCTTATAACCGACCTTCTCCCCAAACTACTTAAATGATCCCACCCACTGCTCCTCTTACCATACTTCTATGGAATGCAAACGGACTTACAACAAGACGACTTGAACTGGAACTTCTACTCACAGAAAAGGACATCGACATTGCACTGATAACGGAAACACACTTACTCAACAAACACCATTTTTCAGTCCCAGGATACGTATCTTACAGGGCCGATCACCCAACTGTAGCCCACAACGGAGCAGCTGTACTTGTGAAGAACACAGTGGCTCATTTTCTTCACTCCACAATCTCGACAGACAATTTTCAGGTAAGTTCAATATCCCTTTCCCTTTCCTCTCAGAATTTCATAGTATCGGCTGCATATTTTTCCCCTAATAGTACCATCCACCATCCTGAATTCCTCTCACTATTCAGATCCTTTGGTCCTCGCTTCCTTATAGGGGCTGATTTTAATGCAAAACATCCCAGATGGGGAAGCCGTCTCACAAACTCCCGTGGCAGAATCCTATACGACATCCTTCAATCCCAAAACTACGAATCCATTTCCACAAACTCTCCCACCTACTGGCCTACAGATCTCTCTCGAACTCCAGACTTGGTCGATTTCTTCATCGCTTCTTGCCTAGGAAGTATATCCTATTCAGTGCAGTCACTGCTTGATCTATCCTCCGATCACTCAGCCATTCTCCTTAAGCTAGATACCGTTCCTCAACCTCGTGCCCAGTATCCTAGTCTCATCCAAGGTCCTATCAACTGGGAATTATTTCAAGAAATCCTCGCCGCTTCCATAGACCTCACTATCCCTCTCAAAACCCCCTCAGATGTCGACACTGCTGTTCTTACGTTTACAAAGCTCATACAGGACAGTGCCTCAAAATCATGCAGACTAAGAACACACCTTCCTTTCAATCCCAAACCTCAGCTTCCAGCTCACATCCAGAACCTTCTTACCGCCAAGCGCCGAGCAAGAGCTCTCTGGCAGAGAACCCGCTATCCCTCTCACCGTACCTCGTTCAACAGACTCTGTCGAAATTTAAAACAGGCTCTTTCCGAACATCGATCAAAATCCTTCAATGATTATCTTCAAACCCTATCCACACAAGATAATTCCCTTTGGACCGCTACCCGTAAAATCCTAAAATTCCATACCGTTCCACATCCTCTCCAACGCAGTGACGGCAGCTGGGCAAGGAGCGATGAAGATAAGGCCGACGTTTTTGCCGCACACCTCGAATCCACTTTCTCTCCGCACCCAAATACTAATTCTATCCACGACCAGCTGGTGCACGATTACCTTGATCACCCTCTTCCCCTCTCCCCTCCTCCCAAAGCTTTTCATCCTGCAGATGTAAAATACATCATTAAGCATCTCCCCAGGAAATCCCCTGGGTATGACCTCATTACATCCCTCATCCTAAAAAACCTACCCCAGAAAGCGATAATCTTCCTTACCTACATCTTCAATTCAATCCTAAGAACTACTCACTTCCCCAAACCATGGAAACACTCCATAATAATTCTTATCCCAAAACCCCAAAAACCTCCAAATACACCATCATCTTATCGCCCTATAAGCTTACTCCCAATCATGTCCAAAGTTTTTGAAAAACTTTTTCTGAAGAGAATCCTTCCCATCGTTACATCCTCGAATTCCATTCCTGACCACCAGTTCGGTTTCCGCTCCCGGCACTCCACTATTCAACAATGCTTTAGCGTTGTTGACACAATATCCTACGCGCTTGAATGTAAAAACTACTGTACGAGTGCCTTCCTCGACGTCGCCCAAGCGTTCGATCGGGTTTGGCACCCGGGGTTGTTATACAAAGTAAAGCGTATTTTACCTCACACATTTTACCTCATCCTTCAATCCTACCTCTCGAATCGTTCCTTTCAAGCAAGGTCTGGTACTACCTTGTCCTCCTCTCGACCCATATCCTCAGGCGTCCCACAAGGCAGCATCCTAGGTCCTGTCCTTTACCTCCTGTACACGGCAGAAATCCCCACCCATCCAACTACACACATTACGACCTACGCCGATGATACAGCCATCTTTTCCTCTTCCTCTGATCCCACTACAGCTTCCCAACAATTGCAGGAGCACCTTGAGTCTGTCGAGAAATGGTGCAACTTGTGGAAAATTAAAGTGAACCCAGAAAAGTGCTTCCATGTTACATTTACACTTAATAGGAGCGCCTGCCCTCCTGTATTCGTTTGCAGCAGTCAACTTCCAACATCAAATGAGGTACGTTACCTGGGACTCCTACTAGACAGCAGACTCACATGGAACCCACACACACGACTGAAAAGACAAGAGCTAAACAGGAGATATGGACTCCTACGACGACTACTTGGACCTACTTCAAAGCTTACGACACAAAACAAACTCACAATTTACAAAACTATAATTAGACCTATCTGGACTTACGGACTTGAATTATGGGGAACAGCGAAAAACTCAAACATACAACGAATACAAGCATTCCAATCCAAAGTCCTTCGTAGAATAGTCAATGCTCCCTTTTATGTCTCCAACAAAACCCTACACAACGACCTTAATATTCCTTTCGTAAACGATCTCGCCAAATCCCGATTCCTAACCTTTCATTCCAAGTTGTCATCCCACCCAAATCCTAGAGGCCAATCCCTTTCCACCCAGACCCATCCTAAAAACCTCCCCAGGAGGCTTAAGAGACTTTGGCCCCGTGACCAGCTAAACTAACAGCGGTTAAAGGCACCAAAAATAAATATTAAGATATAATAGGAAGTGTCGATAATGTTTGGCTCCTTCCATATTCTGTTCTACACTGATATGTATTCATTTACCAGCACAATTAATTATTGTATTTTATTGTACAGATTTTAAATAAACATGTATTCAGAGAAAAAAAAAAAAAAAAAAAAAAAAAAACTCCTCTCCTGTTTACGTCACAAACATGGAGAAGGTGTCATTGTTTACATAATTGTATAATTTAATCTAAACTTTACTGTTGCATATATTTTATAGACACTTCAACTTCATTATCTTATTTACAAAACTAATTTAAAAAAAATATTATGCCTTAATAATTTGTTGTAATAAGTTTAATTTAGAATATTTGTCTAAAAGGACCCCGCCCTTTCCTAATGGAAAATAGCTTTCGGTCAAATTGAACGAAACTATGCTCGTTGGAAAGAGAAAGTCTTTCTGAACAAAAGACCCCATGTGTACAAAACCCAAAAGTTGGCCCTTTTGGGTCTCTGAAGTTTTCCATTTTTGATTTTTGCAAAAAATCGAGATCTCTGGTTGGAAGGTTTACCAAGCCATTTGGCCAGTAAAAAAAATACTTATCAATTATTTTTCGAAGACCTTTCGAACGACACCACATTCAACACTTCTACCCCCCCCCCCCTCCACCCATGGGAGTGGGGGGGGGGAGCTTTTTTTTGTAATTATCGTCTATGCATTTTCATTTGAAGATCTTTTCGAAGGCAATAAACTGAAACCTTGCCTCACACCTTTACCCCACCCCCATCCCACCCCACCTCCAGCTCGTATGTTTCAAAAAAAGGCCTTTTTTCGCAAAAAAGTGTTCCGTTAACAGACTTTAACATTAGTGGCCCTGAAAAAGGCCGCTTTTTGTCTCTTAGACTGCTGTCAACTGTTTTGACTTTTCGTTTGCTATCGATCAGCTGCATATAACGTATGATTCAGCAAGTAAGAAGTCGGATATTTGATGTTTTGATGATGACGAGCATATCCCAAGGGGTTGGGGGTGGGGTAAGGGTGTGAGGCAAGGTTTCAGTGTATTGCCTTCGAAAAGATCTTCAAATGAAAATGGATAGACGTTAATTGCAAAAATCCGATAATTCCACTCCCATGGGTGGAGGGGGGGGGGGGGGGGTAGAAGTGTCGAATGTGGTGTCGTTCGAAAGGTCTTCAAAAAATAATTGATAAGTATTTTTTTTTACTGGCCAAATGGCTTGGTAAACCTTCCAACCAGAGATCTCGAGATTTTGCAAAAATCAAAAATGGAAAACTTCAGAGACCCAAAAGTACCAAAAGTGCCAACTTTTGGGTTTTTTTGCACATGGGGAGTTTTGTTCAGAAAGACTTTCTCTATCCAACGAGCATAGTTTCGTTCAATTTTACCGAAAGCTATTTTCCATTAGGAAAGGCCGGTTCCTTTTAGACAAGTATTCTAAATTAAACTTATTACAACAAATTATTAAGGCATAATATTTTTTTAAATTAGTTTTGTAAATAAGATAATGAAGTTGAAGTGTCTATAAAATATATGCAACAGTAAAGTTTGGATTAAATTATACAATTATGTATTAAAAAGCTTTTATATATAAAAATACGTAAAATTAGTCCAAAGCCGTCTTCAGTTTTAAATTATTTTGACTCAGAACCCAATTCCATCCCATAACCAAATTTGCTATACAAATTAGTAATAATATGGCCTATTATATAACATTTTTTCAAAATTTTTGAAGATGCGTTTTTGAAAATATTTAGATTCAAAATTTTATTTTTGATTTTGAAAAAAATTATGTTCTCATAACCTATCATGTGTTGCATGTAGTTTGAAAGGGAATATAAAGAGCTAAACAATGACACCTTCTCCATGTTTGTAACGTAAACAGGAGAGGAGTTATGACTGTTTAAATGATTTGAAAAAGCGAGATTTGGTCGCTTTTAGCACTTTCCTCCGAAGGAAAGTAGCTATTGAGGTTGGACTCATGACGGAATTTTTGAAAAATTTCTTCAAATCTTTATCGATCCTACCTAGTAGACACCGAAAATGACCCCCGTTAAAATTTATATATATCTATATATATATATATATGCATATATATATATATATGTGTCTGTTAACACGATAGCGGCCAGAGTTTTTGTTTTTTCGTCACGAAACTTGGTATATAGCATTCAATTAGCAAACGATTGAACGAGTTCGTTAACCACTAAAGTCGGTCCACCGGAAGGGGGGGTTTACCCCGAACCCAAAACACTAATTTGACTATGTCAGCCGTAATATTTGTTATATTTCAACGAAACTTGGTATTCGTAGTGGTAATATAGAGAGAAAAGTGAGATATAAAAATGAACTAAATCGGTTCATTAGAAGGGGGGGTTTACTCCGGACCCACAATACCAATTCGCCACTACCAGCCGTGATTTTTGGTATATTTCGATGAAACTCGGTATTCGTAGTGGTAATCCACAGGTAAATAACTGTTGTAAAATTAAACTAAATCGGTTCATTAGGAGGGGGGGTTTACTCCGGACCCACAATACCAATTCGCCTCTACCAGCCGTGATTTTTGGTATATTTCGACGAAACTCGGTATTCGTAGTGGTAATCTACAGGTAAATATGTGTTGTAAAAATAAACTAAATCGGTTCATTAGAAGGGGGGGTTTACTCTTGACCCAAATTCTTAATATACTCATACCGGTCGTAATTTCTGCTGTATTGTAACGAAACGCGGTATACGTCGTGGGTAACTCATGAGAAAGAAGTATTGTAAAAATGAGCTGAATCGGTCAATCGGAAAGCGGGGGTTTAATTTGTAATATATTTCAATAGAAAAGCCCGTCAGACGTAGGTTCACAAAGCCGCCGCAAGGAGCGCTTTCTACCGCTAGAGTGACTGTATCCTGTTCCTGCATTAGATCAAAATACGATAATATGAGGTTTTTTGTATTTATTACGTAGTGTAATAGGTACCATGTGTAAACATAACTCTGGAAGCAAATTATTAATTGATCAGTTACTCATTACAAATTTAAAAGAGAACTATTCTTGTTTTTATTTTATTTATGTAGGATATTTTAAGCAAATTGTTCTGGAAAGCAATCTACACTACCCAAATTCTGAGGAAAGTGCTTAGTTATGCAGCTCCTGCGTGACGGACTTTTTGACAACTTTACGAGGCCGTATTTTGATAACCGTTTTAGAAAAAAATTTGAAATTTGGTATTTTTATTTTTATTTACCTACTTTGGGTGTACCAATTTTCATTAAAATCGGAAAGGGTGAGGTAAAAAAGTGTGTTGATTTGACATGGAATGACCCTATCTGCATTTGCATTCAAAACCACAAGCGGCTTTATGCCATATGGAAGATTGGAGAAAACGCGCTAATGAAATTAGTCATTGGGTCACGGAGGGAGATGTTAATGTGCTGAAAAAATAATCATGAAATTAATATTTATAACAGGTAAGCGAAAGGTCAAATTTGAATGAATCGCCGGCATTATAAATATTATTTCAATAGCTATGGAATGTGCGACAGCTTTCTTTTAATTAAAACAGATTCTTGGAGATTTTTCCAAGCTTTAATTACTTCTCTAGGTACAACAATCTCCCTTCTAAATGTAAAATTAATTATTTTTTATAAAGGAATACTATTAAAAATTAACGTAAATTCAAATTAACCCAACACTAACAATACCAAATAACATTTCTAAATAACTTGCGGATTAATGATAATTATCTGAAATGATAATTTCCTTTTTTCGAAGGAAATGCCACGGCGTCTGCTGGGAATCAAACCTATGATCCTCTGCATGAAGAGTTCATGAAGTAACGTTCTTAGGTACGTGTGAGGCTGTTAAGGCGTTCCTCCCTATGGAAACACAAAAGGGTTTTTTTTAATTGGTTTTTGTCTGTGTGATTTTTTTTTTAAGTTTGCATTTAAGAGGAAAAATGAGCATTTTAGTAAAGCATGGTAAGGAAATGAGAAATATATTTGTAATAGTGTTCTCCTAGAGCGAATGTTCAGAAGGCCAAAGGCGTTATTTCCTCTGTCAGAGGATACTGTCAGTTTCCTGTGGATTTTACTTTACATTTTAACACGTGTTCTCATTTTTAACGAAGGTCGAAACAAATCATTAACTGTTTCTATTCTAAGCTTTCAAAATGACATGGAAAACGCGCTAAGATGTAACGCGTTCCTGCAAGTCTGACTTTTGCTAAATGATATGCATGTACTAAAAACCGAATATACGTAATTTTAATGTGACGGCAATTTTTGTAACGATATATCGTATGTAATCTTACTTATTATTTTTCTGTGAACTTACTGTAGATTTTCAGTAAACGCGATCAATTTTGATCTGGTACTTAATAGACAAGAACCACGAATCGATGTTCATTACTTTTATGAGCAAGATTGCATTTTTTAATACTTATTATTAACGTTCGTACGTTCGTGAGTATTAAAGTAATTTTAATATTTTGTACGTGGCACCAGATTACCTTGACAGCTAATGGAAGAACTTACATAAACCCACTAAGTTTTAAGCAATTCTTTTGCACATTGTTTTAAAAAACGGTAACGGTAATCTGAATGCGAATTCCTTCGTGCAATGACAGTTAAATTAGTAATTTATTAAAACAGTCAAATTGTACAAGATCATTTATTACGTATCTTTCTACAAATGTAACCAATAAACCATATTTCATAATATATATGTAACCATATTTCACAATCCTCCAAGTACTCAGGACTTTAACATACTAAATCTTGCTCGGCAACAATCAAATATTTAGTCCCGTAGTACGAACGCCCGCAGGGGTAGATACTACAGAGAGGTATCTGATTCTTGACCATACGGTGCACTAGCATGATAGTGTGCTCCATTCCACCCATTGAGGTACTGACCACGCCCGACGTTGCTTAACTTCGGTGATCAACGGGAACCGGTGCATTCAACGTGGCTATGGCCGTTGGCGCTGCCCATTAATAAATTGATTAAGGCTGAGTTGGGCGAGTGACGGTGAGGGAAGCCGAATTCAACCCACGAACGTAGACACTAGAAGATAACATCTGTACTGCCCTCGGCATCTGAACCATGTTAGTCCAGTGCTCCACCACTGAGCAAACCTCGCCCTCGTTCGATAAACATTTTATTTATTTATTTTACGAACGACGCCGACTTGCTCTTTTTTCGAGAAACATATGTTTCAGAAAAAGCCAACATGGGAATAACTGTGTTATCGTCCAGTTATTTTAAAAATCTTCTTGTCTGATATCAGGGATCAGTTCTGGAATTTAACGAGCAAATGGAAGGAGTAGAGAAAAGCTTAGGAGACTTGTCAGCTTAAGAAGATTTGTCACTGCTGTAGGAGCAGGCTTTTTCTCTTAGTTCATATTTAGGGCCTAAAGTAGATTTTGCTGTATTTTACAGATGGTATGATGACTGAAACACCTATCACAAGTCGGTATACAGCCAGATTAGGTAAAATACTGTAGCCCAACCTTTTACATTACTAATGTACGTAAAAAGCAGAGCGAATTCACTAGTTTCCCAAAATTTTATTTTGTTAGAAGGTAATTCTTTCAGCGGGTCCTTGATAAAAGAACTCTATTTCATCCTGCTGCAGGGGGGACTCGAACCCGCATCTCCAAACTTTGCTATTTTATGTATTATGAAGGAAAATACATAAAATAGCAAAGTAATATATATTATTGAAGGGAATACAATACTCTACAACCTTATGACCGTTATTTATTTTTTGGGTTCATCGTTGAAGAGTTATCCCGTCAAAACGGGGAAAAATATGCGGCAGAAGTGTTTCTCCCCTAAATGACAGACTTTCAAGAGCGGATATTTCGAAAACTAAAGATATCTCGAAAAACTTTATGGAATAGAACTTGTAGGGAATTTAATCAGCTTTTATTTGTTATAGAATAGTCATGTCGCTAGGACGCAGGGTTTCCGAGATATAAGTGAAAACCCGAAAAATGGGACCTTCTAAACCCCCCTCTCCCCCCGGCACAAAGGCTACGGGTGAGGAATTTTGATATGTTTATCTCCTATCCAGCCTAAACAAAGTTACGAAGTCAAAAATTGTGTTCCAAAAATTTCCATCTATAACTGTTCGTTGTCTGGACTGAAAGCAACAGTCCCGTAAGATGTACCGAGAACCCAGAGGGGCAAATACTGCAAAGGTGTCTGATTCGTTACCAAACTGCAAAATGGTTTTTATTTCTGGGCGATCAACTGCCGGGTTATTCCGCTCCTTCAGTAGTTAGGACTTTAACTATCCTTCATTCGAACTGTCCTGCTTCCTAAGCAATTTTATTTATTAATTTATTCTAATTTTTATATTATATGTAATATTTTATTATTGGTTTGACGAAGAACAACTGGACACTCTAAGATTTATTCTCAAATGAAGGAGATTCCAGTTCTTGGCATGCCGTTGGACATGCGAATTAATCTGACAAATACCGTGAAACGATATAAGGTCAATGTATATGGCGTCTGTTCAAATAAGGAGGTTGTCTTCGCCCCACCGAATGGCGTTAATGTGTTATGTGTTAATTGTGATGGCTCCAAAACAGGTTGTGGAGCAGGATCAAGAGTGTGGGGGGGGGGGGTATTAATTTACAAATCTCCCTAGGAAGACTCCCACAGTATTTCAGGCAGAGATTTATGCTATCTTAGCTGCGCCTCATAAACTAAATGAGGATGGGGTTCGTCGGAGGAGAGTGAATATCCTGACAGCGAAGCAGCCTGTAAGGCACTACAAGAACATGAAAGCAACTCAAAAAATGTTGAAGAATACCAGATTAGGATAAACAAATTGGCACGGAATAATGTTGACGTCTACTGGGTACCGGGACATCGAGGTATCCAGGGCAAAGAAAGAGCGGACAAGTTGCAAGGATTGGGCTCGGAAGTCGCACCAATAGGACCAATGCCCTTTGCCGAGGCATCTTTGTATGTGGCCTGTGCTAAAGAGGTAATTGTAACAAGAGACAAAGAAAAATTTAGTAAATTTTGGGAAGGACAGAAAATTACCCATACAAAGTCCTTCATAGGTCACAAAAGTCTAGGCAGGAAGGAGATTTTCTTGGGCATGGCGAGGGAAAATTTCAGAGAGATTGTGGCGATGGTGCTTGTCTATTGTACCATGAATAAGTACATGCACATCTTAAGGATCAGCTCATCACGAGTCTGCTGTTGGTTTGGGGATAAGGATGAGACACGTAAGCATGTTATATTTGAGTGTATAGCATTGAAAAGTAGAAGATTCCTCCATTTTCGAAGCCTCAATGAAGACAAGATCAGGAGACAACTGAGGCCGGAAATACCTGAAGCTCATCGGGAGTAAGGTGGAACAACCTAGGGTTGGGTTGGGTTGGTAGTTTAAGGGCAGAAAACTGCTTGGTCATCTCCGCCCTTGTTGTGTTTAATTGTGCAAGATTAATGTTAGGATGGAGAGTGTTTTCAGTATTATGTGTTTGAGATAGAGTTGTGTTACTAAAGTTGTATTTGGGAGAATCTAAGTTTGGAAAAAAAAGAGAAATTATTGTTGTTATAAAATTGCATGGATATAAGAACCAGATTCACACACACATAAATATATTTGCACTTATATAAATATAGTATACATATATATGTATAGTGCACAGTACATATATAAATACAGTACAAATAATAAAAAATATATATAATGTAAACATATATTCCTAGGAACAACCTAGGACACGCACAATATAATAGGACAAATGGCCATTGTGTACACCGTGAGCGGAGGGTATGCGTCAATAACTAACCTAATCTAAGCTAGTCGGCACTTCCGGATTGTTTCATGAGTTCAACCTCATTAGCGGGTTTCCTCCCTACGGAGGGAGAGAGGAAACGCCCTTTTCGCACGAGATGCGAAACCCGCAATGTTTGAGCGGTCAGATGCAGTAATCTGGCTGGTCTTTCATCAAATGGCTGCCTAAAGCTTGTTGCAGTCTTAAAACGTTTTAAGACGGTTTCCTGTCGTTCGACCAACAGGCAGATAATGTTTTCCCCAGTGAAGAAAATGCAAATTATGGAGGAGTGAAAACTCTGGACACCAGCCCAACAAAAACGGTGCAGGAATGGACAACAAGAGTATACTCATTAACTGGTTGGAGACAATGCTACTCACCATGTGAGTTTATTTTTAATTTTACATGGAGGCCCTATCAATGGAATTTGCCTGCATGCATGCACCTCTTGAGCAATCAGCTAATTTATGAAAAAACAAACAACATGCCTGCAGCAAGTATAATTCACCATCTCATCAGATCAATTTGTCGTTTTCAGCACCTCATCAAAACCTATATTTAATTTCCAAATCTCAATTCAAAATTGCTAACACACTAACTTCACATGTATCGTGTTGATTTCGGCACAACTCTCCATAAGAAGTGCATTTTTATTCAATTATGTTTTATTTAATTTCTAGAACTTATTGTATGTTTATAAAGTCCATTGATTTTCCGCTACCGCCTGTTAATACGAAAAATGGTGGATAGATCAAACACGAACTAGAAAGGGAAAAGTACTCATCATACGATGCAGGGAATCTGCTACTAGATAGAACTTTGAAGTGTTCTAAAGCGGAGGAAAACCTATTGTTGCATATTGGTTTAGAATGAATTGAATTTGGAGTATTTTTTTTCTCTTTGCGTTCCAGGTTTTATGAACAGCTTGTTTAACTTAAGTCTTGAAGAGGTTCAACAAAAAGTTTGGTGTTTTACTTTTCCCTTTAAATGATTTATCTGACGAAGCGAATAAAAAGTAAAATATAGTGAAGTATTTGAAGAACCTGTATTATTCCCACTAGCTTATGAGGTTGATCCCATGGTTAATCCGGAAGTTCCGGTTAGATAATTTCACAACCCATAGATAAAAAAAAATAACGGTGATTCAAATTTGTTTGTATGTGTGTGTTAAAAATGTTTCTAGGGATTTTCGAATTTACTCTTATATATTTTGAAACCGATTGGGTAGTAAATTTAAAGTGCCTATTCGAAAGCTCATTAACTTTTTTGAAACTGTGGTTCTTATGTGATTTTTTGAGACAGCGATCTCATTCGCAGAAATCGTTGCTCTCATTGAGTGTTTTCCTTCGCTTTGAGATTTCATTTTACATTTGTTTACAGATTCCACGAAAGATTAGGACAAACATTAATTGTTTCTATTCTAAGCTTTCCAAATGATGAATTGGGATACTTTGGGTATATGTTGACGCCAGAAAATGAAGTAATTATAGACATTCAGGCGATAACAGCTGCAGGCAGTAGGTGGATCTTCGGCGTGCGAGAGCATTGATGTTATAGAAAAGACAAAATAACGATCCTTGAAGCAGTGATTAGAGACTGTCCCTTACGGCTGTGAGACTTAGAAAGAAAAAGTAGGTTTGGAAAAGAGGAAATATCGAGTAATATATTAGCAAACATGAGTAGTTTTGGACTTTTTTTTATACATTTTTACATAACTCGAAGTCATCGTAAGTGGAGGGTGATATCTCAGTTTTAGCGCGGTTCCTCCCTATCTCCATAAGGAGAACCCGCTTATGAGGTTGACCTCACGGCGCGATCCGGACGTGCCGACCAGAAACTTTCTCGTTTCAGACCCCATAGATCACGAAAATATAGGTGGTTCAAATTTGTATGTGTATATATATATATATATATATATATATATATATATATATATATATATATATATATGCTTGTCTGTTCGCGCTCCTGACGGCTCAAAAATGGTCCGATTTTGATGACATTTGGTACAAAAATCTGTCTTCTAATTTGAAAGGTCAAGTTCGTTAGCCAGCAGAATCCGCCCAAATGAAGATGGCGTTTGGGGCGAAATTCGCGCAAAAAAAAAAATCGTAACGCTTACGTTTTTGAGTTCATATGATTCCAGGTACTTCTTTTAAAGGTTTCTTAACATGGAAAAACGAATGAAACCATTTTTAAGGCGATATCTGTAACCGTTTTTGAGAAAAGTGGAATCAATGTTTTCGCATGTCATTATTTTATACTACCAATGCAAGAGGCAAAATTATAGAAAAACATCTCGAAAATAACGACCTTATCCCACTCAATACGCACTTACCAACACATTTATGCCCACGTACTGGAACATACACGAATATTGATGTATCTGCCTGCTCTTCTACATTATTCACTCGATTTACTTGGGAATTGAGCCCAAATCCACATGTCAGTGATCATTTCCCAATAATAATAAGTCCAGCCCAAACCCCAACTGTTTTCGAATCAACCCCAAGATATAATGTAAAAAATGCCGACTGGAATAAATTTCAAAATTCCTTCCTGGATCACTTAAACGAAATCCAGAACTTCGAAAATTTCTCGCTAATTATAAAACTGTCAGCAGATGCATCAATGAACAAGACCCCATGGTAGTTCCATGGTAGTTCCATGGTGGAACGATAAATGTAAGCAGGCAGGGACTGAAAGAAAAAAGGCACTCCGGTTATTTAACGCTAATCCTTGCCAGGAATTTCTTATTGATTACAAACGAAAAAAAGCCAAGTCACAATATGTCATTAAACAAAGTACGAGGGAATGCTGGGAAAATTTTCTGAACTCAATTAACAGTAATACCCCTCCAAGCAAAATGTGGTCCATGGTTAATAAAATTAATCATAAAAAATATAAACCCCCAATTTCGGCCCTAAAGCACGACAATAATATAATTACTGCCCCCGAAACAATCAGTAATATTTTTGGCAAACAATTTAGCTCTATATTGAGCAACGAAAAGCTCACATTAGAGTCACTTCAATTCAAAACTAATTTAGAAAGTACCCCTTTTCTCATAACCCCAAAATATCAACATCCTCTAAACGAACCTCTGACCCTGAATGATCTAAGCCAAGTACTTTCCCAAGTGAAGTGCACTTCTCCTGGTAGTGATGGGATTTGCTATAAGATGCTGAAAAACCTCCCCAATGCTGGAAAATCTATTTTCTTAAAATTATATAACAAGGCTTTCGAAACTGGCATCTACACATCAGTATGGAATGAAGCATTAATTATACCCATCCAGAAACCCAATAAAGATGCATCATCAGCTGATAATTATAGACCAATAGCTCTGACAAGCTGTATATTTAAGATTTTCGAGAGAATATTGAATAAGAGGCTACTATGGTTCCTCGAACAGAATCAGCTCCTCTCAGAGTATCAATGTGGCTTCAGATCGAATCACTCGACTATAGACCACATAGTTACTTTAGAAAGTGAAATATTAGACTCGTTCATTAGTAAGGAATCTATTATAGCCGTCTCTTTCGATATAGAAAAAGCTTATGATACAGTTTGGCGCCGACCTATTCTATCAAAATTATCCGAATGGAATATTCAAGGAAATTTCCTCAATTTTGTATTAAATTTCCTTTCGAATAGAACATTCCGTGTAAAAGTTGGAACCACTGCTTCCAACATCTTCCAACAAGAAAACGGAGTGCCTCAAGGCAGTGTAATAAGTACAACGTTTTTTAAAATAGCTATGGACACCGTCCGCGAGCATATTACACCACCAGTAAGATATCGCCTGTATGTGGATGATTTGTTTATCTACATTCGAACCAAAGATATTGAATATGCCACTACATTAATACAAGAGACAGTGGATAAACTCGAGAATTGGAGCGATACTAACGGACTCAACTTTTCCACCCTAAAAACTCAAATTATCATTTTTACCAAAAAGAGACGGACCCCACAAATCCAATTAACTCTCAAAAATTCCCCAATTAAACTGACTAACCAAATTAAATTTTTAGGACTCATATTTGACTCTAGACTAACCTGGGTTCCCCACTTTAAGAGTCTCGTTGATAGATGTAAAAAATTTTTACATCTCTTAAGGATTCTATGCAATACCAAGTGGGGTGCAGACAGAAGTGTAATGCTGACACTATACCGTGCATATACCAGGTCCCTTCTGGACTACGGAAGTGTTGCGTACTCTTCTGCTAAGCCCAGTACACTTAAAATACTAGACCCGATACAAAATTTAGGCTTACGGATTGCAACTAGAGCTTTTAGATCAAGCCCGGCCAACAGTCTCCATGTGGAATGCGGAGAACTTCCACTGGAGTTCAGACGTTTGCTAAACTGTTTAAAATTTACATTAAAATCTGCATCTATGAACAGCGCCTGCACTCCTAGACGGACTGACGAAGTAATGGTGCGGAAATACCAAACACAACCATCTAGGCAACGCCCATTGCTAGTTAGATACGAATCCTACTCCCATGGCACGAATATACAAAGAACTGAACTCTACGTTAGACCCTCACCGACTTACCTACCATGGACTATACACAACCTAAGATTTGACTTGGAACTGACAAAATGTAAAAATAAAAACCCCTTATCTACACATATTTACAAACACAACTTCAAAGCACATCTACAAAAAAATACAGATAGGTTATTCATCTACACGGACGGAACTATGACTTCACAAGGCACGGCCGCAGCAGCTGTCATTGATAAAAAGACCGTCAGCATTAAACTGCCAGACCTTACAAGTAGCTATTCAGCTGCACTGCATGCCATTCTACTCACGTTAGAGAACTTACAGGACGTAACACAAGACAGGATAACAATATGTACTGACTCTCTCAGCGCAATAACAGGACTACAGAACACTTACAATCCAAACCCACTTAACATACAAATACTACAAAGGATTTACGACACGAAGAAACTGATAACAATATACTGGCTCCCAGGACACGAAGACATTGAACAAAATACAATAGTCGACAAAATTGCCAAGACTGCAACCAAACAACAACATCAGGACATAAACCACATAACGTACAGAGATATGCAGAATGAAGCCAAAAAAATAGTTATAGAGAAGTGGCAGAGATCCTGGCACATGACAATAGACAACAAACTAAGAGAAATTAAACAGACAGTCGGTAAATGGTCATCCAGCATAAGGCAGAATAGAAGAGAAGAAGTTGTTTTATGCCGCCTAAGAATAGGTCATTCACGGCTGACGCACGTACACCTCATGACGAGACAGGACAGACCGACATGTGAAGTATGTAACACCCCACTGACAATAAAACACATTTTGACTGCATGTCGGTTGAGAGAAAACTATGACATACCAGACAACATGACTGAACTACTCTCAGATAGAAGCCAGTATATAGACAAGATATACACTTATTTAAAAAATACAAATATATTTAACAAACTTTGACAATACGTCACATAATAAGATCCTCTATTTACGTATCTGTCTAACATTATTTATACAGGTAATCTGAAAAGCAGAATCTATCTTTGAGAATAACATTACACCAATCTATTTCAAGCATTAACTAAATCTGAACATAAACAGTACAGACACAAACTAAACTGTTTGCTATGAACAAATTGCAGCTTTAAATACATATTAATTGGTGAATTACTGTGTAGCGAAAAACAACAACAATAATAACAAGCAATAATGAAAATTTTTTTTTTTTTTTTTTTTTTTTTTTTTACGGCGCATCGACATAATTCTGGGCCATTAGCGCCGATAAGTATAATGTATCGATAATGATAAGTATAATGTATGTCAGGATAATAATAATGTGTAATATAAGAATATATATAATAATAAGGAATAATGTAATAATAATAATGTGTAATACAAGTATATATATATATATATATATATATATATATGTGTGTAATAATAAGGAATAATGTAATAATAAGAATATTAATGAATAAAATAATTATATAGATATATTAATGAACGCTATAAGTCTATAGATAATAATAATGTATAATGTAAATATGAACTATTAATATGATATAATATGAACTATTAATATAGATATAGTGCAATAATATAAGCATATGTATATATGTGTGTGTATGTGTATGAATTCTGCAATCATCATTTATTGTCAAATCATCATATCTCCATTTATTGTTAAATCATCATTTATTGTAATCATTGTTATCATCATTTATGTAATCATCATTTATTGTGTAACTAATTTTGTAATCATGTAATCATCATTTATTGTCATAGAGTATATCGCTAAAAACTGCGAAACATTTAATAAATAAATTACAAAATTATTTTATTGTGGGTACTTAAAATCGCGGGATTCAATTGAAATTTTTTCTACATCTTGGAAATTAATCCCAACTGAGATGTTTAAATTTTGGTTATATTTGGAGTTAAGGAAGTATGCGAAAAAAATATTTTATTAATAGACATGAAAAGTTTTCGGACATCTTCATATGTTCATATGTATGTTCATTCGTTTGTATGACATCTTCATACATTTTTCGTAAATATCTCGATAACGGTTAGTAAATCGTGGTAAGAGGAAGACAACCATTCGAATGCTTACTAAATTCTCTACAAAAAAGTCCCGACTCGCAGGAACTGCCTCATCTTAGCGCGGTTCCGTTCTTATCCCTAGTCTAATTTCGAAAGATTAAAATAGAAGCAGTTATTATTTTGTTGAGAGGAGATCGTTGACCGTTGATGATGCAAGGTAAGGATTGTCCGGGTTCGGTCACTGCTACTTAATAATACATACCCCATATGTGTATGTATGCGGGCATATATATGTACATATGTGTGCGTGTATATGTATATGTGTATATGCATATATACAAATATATATGTATATATATATATATATATATATATATATATATATATATATATATGTTAGGTATATTTACATAGATATGTGCATAAATTAGTGTTAAATATGTCCTACTTGTATTTACAGCCCTGATGAAGGCTTGAAGTTCAAGCCGAAACGTCGGCACAATAAAACCATTTTTACGATAAAATGTAGTTTTATTAAGTAGCAGTGACCGAACCCCGACAGTTATTATTTTGGTTCCACCAGTCTTGAAAGGTAGGATTCACAATCTTACCTGGAAGGGTCGGTAACACTAGAAACGGTCCCGCTAGTTACAAGGTCTTGGAATCTTGGAACTCTATATTTCTAACAATAAATTGTTTTTGTTATTTTACTTAACCTGTTTTATTTTCGAATACATTATCCAACAATAAGCAATTAAAAAATAACAAGGAATAAAAAACAGACAAAAAGAACAGTTCGAATAAGCGAAATCAATTACTTTAAAGCTTTAAGCTCTTATTTCTCCGATTGTCATCGCCTAATCAAAACTTTCATTCGAACCTTTTATGTAGAGCATTTAATAAGCTTTCTAATGGTATTCTTCCGTTTACCAAGATTTTCAACCGTTTTCGAGATATTAATGAAAGTTACCAAAATTTACATTATTTCTAGCAACAGAAAATTGGTCTCATTTTTCATATCCTGTTTTACACACAAAATTTTCCCAACATAAGAAATTACAAAAATAAAAAGCAATAAAAAACGAAGGGAAAGAGACAAAAATTACAAAAAGAACGACTAAAACCCGTTCATAAGAACAAAACAGAAGTATTTGAAGTTTTAAGCACTTATTTCTCCGATTGACATAACCTAATCAAAAATAGTTTTAGAATATTTTTTGTAGAGAATTTAGTAAGCTTTCAAATAGTTTCTATCCACTTACCACGATTTCCCAACCGTGTTCGAGATATTAATGAAAGTATACGAAGTTCCCAAAACTTTTCATGTCTGTTCATAAAATATTTTATTCTAACCCTTCCTTAACTCCAAACGTAACAAAACATTCAACATATTAGTTTTAATGAAAGTAGAGCATCCCGTAATTCTAAGTACCCAAACCAAAAACGGTATTCAAAAACTATTTTTCCAATTTTCTCGAAAACGGTTAAAACTATCGCCTTGAAAATGGTTCCATTCGTTTTCCTAGCTCAAGAAGCCTATAAGAAGAGTACTTACAAGCTTATGTACTCAAAAACGTAAGCGTTACGATTTTTTTGCGCGAATTTCGCCCCAAACGCCATCTTCCAGTAGGCGGATTTTGCTGGTTAACGAACTTGACCTTTCAAATTAGACGAAAGATTTTTGTACCAAATTTCATCAAAATCGGACCATTTGTCTAGGAGTTACAGAGCGAACAGACAAATATATATATATATGTATATATACACACAAATTTGAACCACCGTTATTTTCGGTCTCTAGGGGTTCTGAAACGGGAAATTTTCTAGTCGGCACTTCCGGATTGTTTCATTGCATCAACCTTATAAACGGGGTTCCTCCCTATGGGGGAGGACTGCGCTAAAAGGATTAAACTTATATAAAACACTAGAAAAAAAAATTGAAAAAGACAAAACATGAAGCAACATACTTTATACAATAAAGACAGAGAAAAAAAAAATAGAAGAATACATATAATTATATTTTCGAATAATAGTTCAGTGTTTTGAGATGTGTCAGAAGTATTTCGATGTATTGGCTACCCTCTGTTAGTAAGTCATGTAAGTCGTGTGGAATTGTCAAGTTGCTGAGTTGTCTACAGTCTGTCAGTATATGTTTAACAGTTAGAGTTCTGTTACACTGTCTGCAAGTCGGTCTTCCTTTTCTGTCTAGTTAGTACGAAAGGGTAAGTCGGGTGTGTCCTATCCGAAGTCTGGATAGGATGACTTCCTCTCTTCGGGAGAATTGTTCTTTTATCCAGGCTTTGGTTGTGTTTTTGATTTCCCTTAACTTCGAACTACTTCTCAACCAATCTCTTTCCCATTCGTACAGTAAGTTAGTTCGTAATGTTTTGGTCAAGTCTGATGAAGTTACAGTGTTTACATCGGGCACGGGTCGGTCTGTAGCCAGTTTTGCCTGTGCGTCCACAGCTGTGCTCGTTTCGATGTCTTCGTGTCCAGGTAGCCAGAACAGTGTAATGTGTTTGGTTTTTATTTTGAAGAATGTTTCCTTTTTGAACAAATTAGAATAAAATATTTTATTAGGAGACATGAAAAGTTTTGGGAGCTTCGCATATTTCCTTAATATCTCGAACACCGTTGGGAAATCGTGGTATGTGGATAGAAATATTTTGAAAGCTTACTAAATTCTCTATAAAAAAGATTCTAAAACTATTTTTGATAAGGCGTTGTAAATCGGAGAAATAAGTGCTTCAACTTCAAATACGTCTGTTTAGTTCTTACGAACGGGTTTTTGTCGTTCTCTTTGTAAGTTTTGTCTCTTTCCCTTAGTTTTTTTTATAGTTTTTTATTTTTGTAATTTCTTATGTTAGGAAAATGTATTTGTGTGTAAAACAGAATAGGCAAAATGAGACCAATTTTCTGTTGCTAGAAATAGTGACAATTTTGAGAACTTCGTATACCTTCATTAATATCTCGAAAACGGTTGAAAATCATGGGAAGCGAAAGGTGAACATTCGAAAGCTTACTAAATGGTCTACAAAAAAGGTTCGAAGAAAGTTTTGAATAAGCGATGTCAATCCGCTTAAGTGCTTAAACTTTGAAGTAATTGTTTTCGTTTATTCGAACGGTTCTTTTTGTCTGTTTTTATTCCTTTTTATTTTTTAATTGTTTATAGTTGGATAATGTATTTGACAATAAAACAGATTAAGTAAAATAAGAAAAACATTTCATTGTTAGAAATATCGCTTGCCAAGAGAAAGAGATTCTATGACGTCTTTTGAATATTTTCAATTGTTTTTTTGCTGCTGGTTTTTTATTCTATTTTTTAATTAATTTTATTTGTAGAATTATTACTATAGTAGAACACAAGAAAATTTTGATATTTTTCAATCCATTGAAACATGAATGAATGCATTGTATGAAATAAGTATCTGTAGAAGAGGATTCTGGGGTCTGGCGGACCCGAGCAGGTAAAGTCATAAAACCCTTTGAACAAAGGCCGAGCAAAATATTATCTTTTGAGAGGAGATCGTTGACCGCTGATGATGCAAGGTAAAGATTGTCAGGGTTCGGTCACTACTTCTTATAATAATAATGTCTGTTCTTCTAATAATCTAAGCACTAATATAGCACATTGTTGTTCTAGCTGTACGTTATGTTTTTATGTTGTTTTTTTTCCATATATGTATGTATGTATTTGTATATGAGCGTTATTCAGATAGATTTTACTTTTTGGTTCTCAAATTTTACAGAAATCAACTTGAAAATTAATCACCTTTTTTTGTACCAATTGAACCAATACGTGTTTTTTTGTACCAATGCGTGTGATGGTTAATTTTTGTCGCTAGTTGGTCATGCACCACCTACTTTTTTTTTTTTTTTTTTTTTTTTTTGTTTTTTTTTATCGTATGAAGAATATTGAATATTTTTTCTGAATATTTAAAAATCAATCACGCAATTCCAAATATCGTCAATTCATGTCGTCATTATACCGAGTCCCTCTACTGGAGCAACATCAGATGCAGACGTTTCTGGAAGCATTTCAAGTGACATAATACCACCTTCAATATCCTTCCTAATACCATCTTCAATATCCTTCCTAATACCGTTTTCAATACCCTTCCTAATAACACCTTCTATATCCTTCCTAATACCATCATCAATACCCTTCCTAATACCATCTTCTATACCCTTCCTAATACCATCTTCAATATCGTTCCTAATACCATCTGCAATACCCTTCCTAATACCACCTTCTATATTCTTCCTAATACCATCTTCAATATCCTTCCTAATACCATCTTCAATATCCTTCCTAATACCATCTTCAATACCCTTCCTAATACCATCTTCAATACCCTTCCTAATACCACCTTCTATACCCTTCCTAATACCATCTTCAATATCGTTCCTAATACCATCTGCAATACCCTTCCTAATACCACCTTCTATATTCTTCCTAATACCATCTTCAATACCCTTCCTAATACCACCTTCTATATTCTTCCTAATACCATCTTCAATATCCTTCCTAATACCATCTTCAATACCCTTCCTAATACCATCTTCAATACCCTTCCTAATACCATCTTCAATACCCTTCCTAATACCACCTTCTATACCCTTCCTAATACCACCTTCTATACCCTTCCTAATACCATCTTCAATATCCTTCCTAATACCATCTTCAATATCCTTCCTAATACCATCTTCAATACCCTTCCTAATAACATCTTCAATACCCTTCCTAATACCACCTTCTATACCCTTCCTAATACCATCTTCAATATCGTTCCTAATACCATCTGCAATACCCTTCCTAATACCACCTTCTATATTCTTCCTAATACCATCTTCAATATCCTTCCTAATACCATCTTCAATATCCTTCCTAATACCATCTTCAATACCCTTCCTAATACCATCTTCAATACCCTTCCTAATACCACCTTCTATACCCTTCCTAATACCACCTTCTATACCCTTCCTAATACCATCTTCAATTCCCTTCCTAATACCACCTTATATACCCTTCCTAATATCATCTTCAATATCCTTCCTAATACCATCTTCAATACCCTTCCTAATACCACCTTCTATATCCTTCCTAATACCACCGTTTATACCCTTCCTAATTCCTTCTTCCATACCCTTCCAAATATCATCTTCCATATTCTTCCTAATACTAGCTTCAATATCCAGCAGAATACTCCCTTTAATAACCTTTCGAATATCACCTTTTTGTTTATACGCACAAATACATAATTTATGTTGTGAATGTTTTTGTGAATACATTTTTATTCACAAATTTTAATGTGAATTTTTTTGTATTCGTATATTTAAATGTGAATTTTTTTGTAATCACTTGAGTTTTTGTGAATATTCAAAATTTTTGTGTATATTTAGAATTTTTCCTCTAAATTAAATTTTATTTACAGAAAAAATTGTGAATGCAATTTTATTTGCATTTATATTTATGACATACGTGAATACAAATTAATTCGTATTCAATCTTATGAATAAGAAATTATTTATATTCGTATTTACAAATAAATGAGGTAGGTACACATAAATTCTTATTTTTATTTCTAAATAAAATTATGCCAACACTAATTACCATCCAATGTAGAGTAGGACGGTAATGATATTTGTTACAAAAATCGTTTTAATTTTTTTTCTAAAAGAATTATATTAATAAAAAATATTGTAAAATACGTAGTTTTTGAAGCACTATTTAATTGTTAGACGAAAAAAAAATTTCATGGATGTTTTGAGTAATAAAATGGGAGACGGTAAGGACAAGCAAAATACTCCAATTTTGATTTACCAGATAAAACACATCGCAAAAACTGATACGTACAACATTTCTCTTCTGAACATTTTGGACAACAAAAATCAGTTTGAGAGAGCTGCTCCAACATCTATTTGGAAACAATTTGCACCATCCTGATAGGTTTTCACGTTGATTCAAAAAGTCGGACGGTAATGATGTCAAAACTGAGGGACAACTTTTAAGGCACTGGTACGAAGTTAGATTTTTTTTTTTATTTATTTAAATTTATATGAATTCACCCTAAATATTATTATGTTAAAATGAAACATCACATGAGCAAAAAATATAATATCCTTCCCCCCTAAAAAAAAATATAGTAAAGTGTGCCTATAAAATTAATAATTTTGACATTAAATTTTGAAATTCAGAATTTAATTTGGGTAGCATTAATTTCCTCTTCATTCCATTAGTCATTCCAAGAAGAAAAAAAATTTAAAAAATCTGGCCGTCTTAATTATATCGCCAAGGGACAAGAATGTTAAAACTATTTGAATAATGCTCATATGTTTGTGTGTATGTGGGCATATACATGTACATGTGTGTGTATGTGTGTGTGTGTGTGTGTGTGTGTGTGTGTGTATATATATATATATATATATATATATATATATATATATATATAAATATATAGGTATATATAGATAGATATGTGAATATATATTAGTATTAAATCTGTCCTACTTGTTTTTACAGCCCTAATGAAGGCTTGAAGTTCAAGCCGAAACGTCGGAACAATAAAATTTTTTTTCACGATAAAATGTAGTTTTAGTAAGAAGCAGTGACCGAACTCCTACCTTGCAAAATATTATCTGTTTCTATTCTAAGCTTTTCAAATGACAATAGGGATATGGACGGAACCGCGCTAAGATGATGCAGTTCCTGCGAGTCGGACTTTTTTAAAGGTAAAACTGAAGTTTAGCGTCCTCAAAACCGATTTCTTTAACATTGTTCACAACAAAGTATTTTAATGCACTAAACACGAATACGTTAAAAAAAAAAAAAAATCGCTTTCAACTAGGAAAGAATTTATTAAGCACTAAAGTTCACTGTTAGGAAGTTTATAAAAGTAGGCGTAAACATGCGGATGCGCAGATATGTAACATTGGGAAACAAAGTTCTCTCATTTGAAATGGTCATAAGCCATTTATTCAAAAATATTCTCAATTTTAAGGGCATCCTCACCCGTCGTCACCTGTCGCTTATGAGCAGACGTGCTATGCGTTTCCGCTCGCTACGCTCGCTCATGAAGATATAAAAACCCTAGTCAATCCAACTCGCTAAAACTAATAGAATTCTATTAATTTTAGCGAGTTGGATTGACTAAGGTTTTGATATCTTCTTGAGCGAGCGTGTAGAGAGCGGAAACGCATAGCATGTATGCCTAAAAGTCGTCCTAGACATTCTTCTTAGCTTTCTTCTCCTTCAGGCGATATTCGTTGGATATAAATCCTCAAATCACACCGAAAAATGCCTTTAATGTGATACTTAAAAAATGCCTTTGAGTAATTCTTCTCTATTTTGGATGAGAATTATAAATTCGTGCAACTTCATTGTTAGTTTTGTATAAAATGAAAGTATGTTGACAATCAAACTATAGTAGACCCGAATTAGAACGAACTAATAATTATAAAGGCATTAGCTAATCATTAAGGGATTTCTGTTATGCAATACTTTTCATGAACGAAACAAGAAATGTGAAGAATTTTTTATTATTTAAAAAAATGATTGGGAATAAATAACCGCTGGTGAATTTGAATAATTGATGGTAAATTTCAATTACACTTCTTTATAACGGGCTTTTCCATACCCGCGCATGCGCATGTTGACAAATTTAGTTGTTTACATTAGCTCCTCATAACCCACATAACAGTGAACTTTGGTGCTTAATAACTTCTTTCCTAGTTGAATTGAGCTTTTTTTTTAACGGATTCGTGCATCAAAATACGTACAAAATTGTACAAAATTTGAAAGAAACCGGTTTTGAGGACGCGAAACTTCAGTTCTATCTTTTTTTAAATTATTGTTTAGGAAGGTGTGTGTTATAGAAGATATATATCAAATAAAGTTTAATCAAAGAAATAATCCCAAGAGAACGCGCTTAAACACACGTTCTGAACATCTTAGATGTGCTCATTGAAAATAACGGATAAAAGGACATTCTGAGTGGCATTCAACTAAAAACTCCTGCGAGCTTTGTAAAACCCTTTGGCAGATTCCAAATTGAAACATTTTAATATTTGGGTAGGTTGCAGGCAGACAGCGTTGTCGGAGTTTAAATTTAATTTATCAGACGATGGGCTGAAGAGGGTCCTCAGCTTCAGCCCGGAGATTGTTTTTAATATCGTACAACCAGCCATCTCTGTAATATCCTCTCAACCGTATTTTATAAAACTACACTTTAGGCGAGACAGAAATCCTTGTCTTCATTTTGTTCAGTTTATTGTGAATATAGGCTTTATATTTATTGTATATTGGTGAAATGTACTATGGCTATTTGTAGAAGAATGTTTATTTATTTCTAATTTTCTCCTCTAATCTATGGATCATTGAAAAAAGTTTGATAAAAAAGGGTAAAATATTTAATTCACTGGAGCTATTTAACTAATTATACAAATAAAGGACAATATAAAATATTTTACTGGACGCTCCAGTAAAGTAAATATTAAAAGGACGCTCCAGTGAAATATTTAATTCACTTTAACTAATTATACAAATAAAGGACCACATTAAAAACTATTTATCACTCAAATTAAAAAAATGAAGAAATTGTAACAGAATAAGCCCTGACCATGGAAATAACAGCTCTTGCTTACACAGATTTAAACTAAAAGAATTGAACACATGTCTATGTGATCATTTTACTGGAAAAATTTATCTCAGGAAAAATACTCAGGGTTCGACAGCTAGGAAACAAGTCCGGGTTCGAGTCCCATCTGCAGTTGTGTTTTATGCTTGGAGAGAGAAGAGTGATAATTCTCCTGCATCTGCCAGACGTATTGGATGATTTTTATATCGAAAGTGAATTAAGACATTGACTGCTCATTTTAAAATCTTGACATTTATTGCTTTGGGTATCAAAATTATGAGATGCAATAATAGCCCAACTCGAAATGAAACAGCATTTAATCTCGACATTTCTGCAAATTAATTAGTTAGACCAACTACTTCTGACCGAATTGAAATGAGCAATGTAACGGAACTTTCTTGATTGCCTTTCTTTACGGTCCACTAATTTCCAACTTTTTAACACAATTATGCTCCATTGTGACAGGGAAAATCGAAAAAGTTTTTAATTCCTCGTATTAAAACTGATAAAATGAAAAGTCTAACAATTCTATTCCTAACCATATATCTCCCCTTGAGCATTTGGAAGGAACGTATATATTGTGGTTGGACTAAGAATACCTTTAAAAAAAAAAAAAAAAAAAAATCAGCAAAAGCTCATTTAACCTACCCACTTGATAATGAAAGGAACCCTTTTTAAAATGTATGTATATTCGTAGTTAATAATAAATGGACGTTAAAATTTAAAAAAAAAAAAAAAATAAAAATTATGTATTTCTATCCAGAGCTATTATTACTCTATGTTCATATATATTTAGTACCTAGCTGTTACACAATAGAGGCGACAAGTGTTATTCTTTCGTCAGGAAACTATACAGTATTCCAATAACGATAAGATGTGTTTTTAAACTAAAAAGATAGGTCTTATAGGAGTGCGAACTCCGTGCGAGAAATTGTTAAGGTCTTATTCGGATGTAAAATATTGTCCTAAAAGGGGGAGGAAAATGTCCCAAGGAATTTTTATTTTAAGATTTTTAAATCTTTTAATCAAAAATCTTATTATGAAACACCCTAAAAGATTGTTATCTAAATAATTTGCATTTTGAACTATAAATAACACATTATTTCTGTTTTCTGGTTATTTTTAGAAACCTATTTTCGTGTAAGTTTTTATTATTGAGCTATGCCATCTGAAAGGTCAATAAATAATAAAGTATTCTTAGGAGGGAGGGATTAAATCAATCCCACACTTTCACAGAAACACGACAATCAGTTGGAAACCTTTTAATAATTTTCTGCTTGTATTATTTTAACTTTAAAGCATCTGAATGCTCATATCTTAAATATTGCTAACTTAGAGGCAATATCTGCTCATTACAATGATTTATTCAACTTTTCTCAATTCTACAGAGTAGTGAATATTTTTAGGGGAAACAACTACATACTTATTTAATGAAGAATCATGAAGAAAACCCAAAATAAAGTCCGATTCGGAGGAACTGCGTCATCTTAACACGATTCAATGTCGTTCTTAAGCCTCGTGTCATTTAGAAATCCTGGAATAAATATGTTAATATTTTGGGAAAAATGAATACAGAAATTAGGACAAGAATCACCTCCTGGTATATCCTAACTCACTCTGAAAATATATGTATATCAAATTTAATAAAGTTTATCAGCGAAGATGTTCCTTACGAATATAGATGTTTTAAATCTGTATTACTCCATGAATGAAAGTCATCTGAATTCAAGTTCACGATCCTTGCGTGCTGACTCTGCATAAGGCAAAATGAAAAAGTTGGTCCAATCTGACATCAAGGGTCATAACTATAATTGGAGCTTTTAATCTTCAAAGAAATTATCTGTGTGTGATTTATGGCCCCTTTGCGTAATTGGAAAAACTTAAATGTCTTGGAAAAGTTTTAAAAGCCAGAGCAGACTTCAAGAGTTTCACATAGACACTTTACATAGTGACTCAATATCCCAATGACATTTTATTATACAGGCAGAACGTCAATGCCATATATTGGATTTATTATTATTAAAAAGAAAATCGTTAGGTTTTTTGAAAAAAAAGAAAGACATGCATATCACTAAAAAACAAAAATATAAAAAAAATTAAACGAGATATTTTTTAATTATTTGATAACAAGTAAACCAACAATTACACAATTGATTGATGATTTCATTTAATAGTATTGAAATACTTTATCTGGTCTAATTTTGGGGACTGATTCGATAGTAGCAGATGGAACTAAACAGCTGGTGCTAAATCAGATGATCTACAATGGTAGCCCTTATAGTAGGAGATTTGGAACCCTATGATTAGGCTGTAGAATTAAGACTTAATTAGTCTTCATGCTTCTGATTGAAACTTATTAGAGTCCTTTGGCTCCAGAAGAGTTAAACACAGAAATTAAAAAGACAACGAGGTATATATACAGAGAACCATATTAAGTGTAAATACCCGAGGGAAGCGTGCTTAGGCATCGTATTTCACAGAGGCAGTAGTAAATATGATTTTTCGCAAACTGAAATTGCTTCAATCTTCATTGGACATCTTATAAGTAATTACAAGCTGTTGTCTCTAAATCTTATAGCAGATTAGAGGTCAAACCTGTAATCGTTTATAATTGAAGTTCACTTTAAAAAATAACTACTTTAGAAACACTCAATAGCACTGTAATTTTGAAATCTTCTAGAAATACAGGTACTTATAGAGCTCACTGTATTAGATAAAACAAAGGGACCGTATATTAGCTTCTTATCGGTTAAAAACACTTTGGGAGGAAACAAAAACCGAAGCCTTTAGGACATTTATATTGCCTTCGTTTATTCCCTTAAGTCTTCTATATTATGTACTTGTATATATTAAATGATTGAATACATCAGTATTGATGAAGAAAGTTCAGTCTTTTGATTGATTAATATCAGGAATACATAACTCAATTGCAAACAATTTTAGGGACCCAAAGTGAAAACGAAGTAAAATATCTAATGGTAAATTGAGATTATGAATTCGGAGACGAGGTAAATAAATGAATGACGAACAAAGAATTTGGCTTTGAATGTGTTTTACCACCAAATGAAATTTCATATTCACGAATTTACATCTTTAACTTAAAGTAATAATATTATTTTCTTTTATTTTTGCGATACTCCACATTATTGGTGAATCGCATAGTAATAATATAAATAGTTATGAATATTATCTAATACATTTGCAAACATGTATTTGTTCAAATTTCAACATAAATTTATTTAGAGAATAACTAGCTGACGTTCCTGTCAGCGACGAGTGTATAAATAAATTTCTTGCTCCTTTTTTCTTTATTTTTTTGACATGGATATGCTTTATTACTCGGTATCCGGTAGAAAATGTGTGTGCTCTGACACCACGATATGAAACACTTTTTCTCCTCTAATCATATAATATGTAGAATCACAATGTCCCTTCACGAAAAAAAACAAAACAATTACATTCGCTGTCTTGGTTCGGGCTTAGCTTAATACCAATTTTAGTAACTCATTATCACCAAAACAGTATCTTACGTTATAAAGTTTTATGCATTAAGTTCATGTAGGAGATATATGCATTACACATTTCGATTGTAATTTATACAGCACCTGCTTTAATTTGGGACATTCTAGCAAAGGAAGCGAATAGGATTTTAACGTGGCGGTTATTAAAGTAAATATATTATAGAAGATAGAGGGAAATGATAATGATAAACAGGGAGTAATTCGATGATAAATTAGAGATAATAAGGGTAAAGGGAACACGTCGAGAAGAAAGGAAGAAGGGAGTCTTGTCTTATGATTAATAGCTGTTGTATCTTCATGCTTTCAGGGATTAAATATACAGACTATGTTCGATAAGGAAATTATGCTTTTATGAGAAGTAAAAAATCAGGTTAGTAGATTCTAGTGACTTTCGGGAGAAATGATACGTTTTAACCTATTCTCTCCATACTCTCTCAGATCGAAGGCTCTATGAGGTCGATTTGATAAGGCAATACGAAAAAACTGATGGCTCAAATTTGTGTATGTATGTTACGGGACTGATTTTTTATATATATATATATATATATATATATATATATATGTGTATATATGTATATGTATATATATATATATATATATATGTATATATGTATATATATATATATGTATATATGTATATGTATATATATATATATATATATATATATATATATATATATGTATATATGTATATATATATATATATATATATATATATATATATATATAAAATCAGTCCCGTAACTGGCCACGAGGGCCCTGAGGGGCAGATACTATAGAGGTATCTGATTCATGACCATACGGCACACTAGGGAGATAGTATGGTCAGTACTATGCTCCGGTCGCCTGATTTTCCCCTTGGCCGCTTCGACAGCTAGAGTCATTAGCACCCAAGGTACCCATTATTAATTAAATTAATTAAAGGCTGGGTTGGCCTAGGGACGGTCAGGGAGGCCAAATTCAACCCATGAACGAAGACACTAGACGAAAAAATCTTTAGTGCTTGCTCGGGATTTGAACTCAGGCCTCCAGCTTATTAGTCCAGTGCTCTACCACTGAGCTAACCTCAGTGGTAGATGTACAGCTGAGCTATCCTCGCTCCAGAGAGTTTTATAGATAAATGCAAATTTTAGCGAGGGTCATTTTTTATATCTAGCAGATGGGATAGAGGGAATTTTTCAACCTCGACAGCTAAATTCCTTTGGAAAGAATTGCAATGAAACCTCCCTCTGAAGGATGCCTCAGTCGAAGGACATACTCAGACTCTGAGTTACTATTTGTAGTTACAACCTACATTGTACCGTTATTTAAGCGATTTGACGTTGCAGCCGAAAATTAACCAGACTTTTGGTTAGGAAGAAATCCTATTATAGATAGCCGGAATAGTTCAATTGCGCATGCGCCCTTTTGAGGGAAAAACATTTTCCCATCTATTCGGCCATTTGTAAAGCTGTTTAACGAACAAAACATGACATGATACACTACAAAAACTGATTAGGTGAATTGACGAGATGCGACACACAGGCACGAAACATGTCGGGAAAAATACAGCAAATAAATTTGTTGAACAAGGAAGAAAAGTGTACTGCTTTATCGACCCTCTGCCATAAAAAGAAACAAGAACAAGTGAAAAATATATATTGGGTCAGCATTCAGAAGAATTTATATATATATATATATATATATATATATATATATATATATATTTAATAATGGGTGACGTGTAGTGCTAATGACTGCTAGCAGTCGAAGCAGCCAAGGGGAAAATCAGGCGGCCGGAGCATAGTACTGACCACACTATCTCCCTAGTGTGCCGTATGGTCATGAATCAGATACCTCTACAGTTTCTGCCCCTCTGGGCCCTTGTGGCCTGTTACGGGACTATATATATATATATATAAATTCTTCTGAATGCTGACCCAATATATATTTTTCACTTGTTCTTGTTTCTTTTTATGGCGGAGGGTCGATAAAGCAGTACACTTTTCTTCCTTGTTCAACAAATTTATTTGCTGTATTTTACCCGACATGTTTCGTGCCTGTGTGTCGCATCTCGTCAATTCATATTTTGTACAATAATAAACACATATCATTTCTCTAAATTAATTTATTTTTAAACAAATAATATCTTATTAAATCTTCTTATCCTACCTTATCAAGAAGACCTGTCGTCATTTATATTGGCTTGAGTCAGGCGTAATACTGACAAGTCATCTGAGTTAATTAATTAATACGGCCGTATTCTATCGATTCTTACGGATGTTTAAATTGTATCGATTATTGGTAAAATTGTTTATGGGGTTTAATTTATAATGCTATAGAAAATTTCGTTACCATCCTTCCATAGCTAATAGACTGAAACTAATATGTAAAGACGTTGGTAAAATAGCTTGAAAATAATTTGAGCAATATTAAACCGACAGCCACAAAAAATAATATATACAAAATTCGTTGTAACAATGGCTACCACCGAGGAAGAAACAACAATGACCTGGCTGACGAAGCTGGAGAGGATATATATATATATATATATATATATATATATATATATATATATATATATATATATATATTTACGTTGTTTGATGAAATATCTCAAAAACGGTTAGGAAATCTTCTTAAGCGCAAAGTAACCAATCGAAAGTTAACTAAATTTCCTACAAAAACAAATATTTTGAAATTTTTATTAGAGCGACCTTAGTCGTGAGAAATCGTTGCTTAAAAATCGAAGGTTTTTTCGTTTTGTAGAACGTTTTTGTTTACGTATTGTCGTGAATAAGAAATTAATTGGCTGTAATTTTTTTTAATTGCATTTAATAGCAAAATAAATCTACTATATATTTGTCAAATACCACTCACTCACTGACCTATCATCCCCCAGCCCAAACCGCTCGACAGAAAAATTTGAAATAAGCATTAATTTTGGTGGTACATTATTTAACGCATTAAAGTAACTACTTATCTGCCGTGACGACGCTCGGGTATTCAGCTAGTATTTAAGTAAAACAAAGTGAGTTTTTACCGCAACGAGATTCCGAAATAAAATATTAATCGTTTTTATTCCAAGTTAACCCCGTTGATTTAATTCATGTTCATTTTATACAAAAGCAAATGAGGTTTCCATCACTCAGTTGGAAATAAGCGACTTAAAGATAAAATGGCGGGGTTAACCTACTTTTTACAAAAGAAATGTGTGATTACTATTAGAATGTAATTACAATTTCTTTTATCCCGGTTTAAGTGTTCTACTTAAAGTTTGGTGTTTGACTGTGTCTGAAATTTAATGTTTTCTTAGAGTCAATATGAAATTTCTATTTCTCTCCGACTTTATTCCCCTAAGCAATACAAACAGTTAATTAAAAAGTTCATGATTCATAGTAGTAGCCGAAGTTAAACAGAAACTATTATGGAACCGGCAAGCAAACTGAAGTTTAGCAGCAACTGGAGAACTCTTAATATTGCATTTCACTCGAGTAAATCCTAGTAGTATGTTCTAATAAATTCTAATTTTCTCACCAAATAATCTCATGTGAATATTAGAAGTCCTTATATTATAATTAATATTGATTCATTATAAAGAAACTATATCTAACATTTATTTAATTTATTTAGATTTTAACGTCCAATATTATTAACTAAGAATTTTAAGGCCGGTTATCTTTAGGTTACCACCCTTTTCCAGAAAAATAGGGCTGATGCCGTTTCTTTTTTCTAAAGAAAAGCCACCACCCCATAGTGGGAATCGAACCCACGGCCCTTGGCACGGAATATAACACAGTAAAAGTTGACGACATGTTGTTCTTTTTCCTTCTTCTATCCAATATTGCTCCATTCCGTTCAGATACACTGAAAATGTCAACTGTGCACGTCCAATGTTGAGGGAAATTTCCCTTTCTGTTCAGCCATTCACAAAACTAAACAATTCTCAATCAACCTTGCTCAATCTGAAATATCTACGTTAAACTTAATATTCCGACAAATTTAAAAACTATGTATTCAAATACTAAAACATAAATGGCAAATGTCCATTATGTGTGATAAGGTTATAACGCAGGAAATGTTTCCCGAGAATATAGCCCACGCCCTTTTCTTTTCAAAAACACTATCTATTTTAACAGCGTGTAGTTAAAATTATCTTAGCTTTGGCTATTAAAAAATGTATACATAAGTAAAAAAAAAACTGTCTCCATTGCCTGATCACTAGAAGCTTTCACTGGTCCTAAACGAGACCTAATCAGTTTTTGTAGTGTATCATGTCATGTTTTGTTCGTTAAACAGCTTTACAAATGGCCGAATAGATGGGAAAATGTTTTTCCCTCAAAAGGGCGCATGCGCAATTGAACTATTCCGGCTATCTATAATAGGTTTTCTTCCTAACCAAAAGTCTGGTTAATTTTCGGCTGCAACGTCAAATCGCTTAAATAACGGTACAATGTAGGTTGTAACTACAAATAGTAACTCAGAGTCTGAGTATGTCCTTCGACTGAGGCATCCTTCAGAGGGAGGTTTCATTGCAATTCTTTCCAAAGGAATTTAGCTGTCGAGGTTGAAAAATTCCCTCTATCCCATCTGCTAGATATAAAAAATGACCCTCGCTAAAATTTGCATTTATCTATAAAACTCTCTGGAGCGAGGATAGCTCAGCTGTAGAGGACTCGAATAATTTTCTGGAGGACCTGAGATCAAAACTTAGGCGCGCACTGAAGGTTTTATCATCCAGTGTCATGGTTCGAGGATTGGCTTCGGGATCCCATACCCCCTCTAGGCCCACCCTTCTGTAATTAATTTAATGGGTACCACCAAAGGGGAAAATCAGGCACCTGGAGTATAGTACTGACCAGACTATCTCCCTAATGTGCCTTACGGTCAAGAAACTCCAAGATACCACTACATTCTCGGCCCCCTGTGGCCTGTTACGGGACCGATTTTCTCTCTCACTCTCTCTCTCTCTCTCTCTCTCTCTCTCTCTCTCTATATATATATATATATATATATATATATATATATATATATATATATATATATATATACAGTTTATTTAATTCAATTTCATTCAAAATCTACCAAAGTTGTGTTGATAGATGAAGCGAGCTGTCGATAGCCTATGTTCATTGTCACTGTCTCTCTGAATTTATCAGAGCATGAAATTCAAGACACTCTCCTTTTTTTTTTTTTTTTTTTTTTTTTTTTTTTTTTTTTTTTTTTTAAATTTAACTGTTTATTTGATATAAAAACAAAACATGATATAAACATTGTGTACCTCCAGACCACAAGGATAAATTTACAATTTAAAAGAAATTAACTTTAATGTCAATGACAATAACTTTAATGCATGAAATGTATCTACATTTCTTTGCTCTATTACATTGTGAGAGTAAATATAAAATTCGTTATTTGGAAGGAAAATAGTTAATAATAAGAAGTACTATTTATATATATACAATAGAATATACAGTTAGGGATTAATGAGTAATGTGTATGTATAGTGATCTCACTCCTGATAGCATAACCCAGTTCTTGGCATGCACTCGGCCTAGTCTTTTATACTTATTTCAATAATATATGTTTTGTCCTTTTATGTACATATCTCTTAGTGCTACTTTTGCTATAGTTACCTATATTCTTAATCAGTGGGTTAGGTTTTCCCTTGCATGCTTTAAAAAACTTATATGTGAGCTTGTGTATGAAGAATTTTATGTGCGGAATATTGGATATTTTATGAAGTGTTTCTATTTTGGTGCATCTGGGTAAGTTATTTGCTATTCTTATACATTTATTTTGAAAAATTTGTAATTTCTTATAGTTACTATTACATGTAGAACTCCAGACGGGACAAGCATAGGTTAATATAGATCTAATGCAGGATTTGTATAATTGTATTTTATTTTCAGAGCTTAACTTTGATTTTCTGTTGAAGTACGGGTATATTTGGCAAAGGGCTTTATTCGCTTTATTACATACTTCGTTTATATGTTGAGTAAAAGTTAGCCCTCTATCGAGAACTACACCTAAATATTTGATTTTACTTTGCCAGGGTATTATTTCATTATCAATGATTATATTGTGTTCCAGCTGGGGCCTGCGTTTTGTGAATATTATGGCTTGGATTTTGTTTTTGTTTACTCTGATTTTCCACTTTTTGAAATATATATTTAATCTATTCATTACAGCTGTAAGGCGATTTTTGATAGTATCTATTCTATATGAGGCGGTGTAAGCACATTTATCGTCGGCAAACAGAGATAATTGTGTCTTTGGAAATCTTGGTATGTCGTTTATGTAGATAATATAAAGAGTTGCACTAAGAGCCGATCCTTGCGGTAGGCCTGCGGGGATATTTTTTATTCCTGAATTTATACCATCTAGTGAGACTATAAAAAGCCTATTTCTGATGTAGGATTGGATAATGTTTATTAAGTAAGGGGAAAATTCCATTTGTATCATTTTGAAGATCATGCCATCATGCCAAGTTGTGTCAAACGCCTTTTCTATATCTAGTAATAATAGACCTGTATGTTTTTTATTATTGAAATTTTCTGTAACAAAGTCGACAAGTCTTGCTAATTGTGCTGCAGTGCTGTGTTTAGTTCTAAATCCGAATTGTTCGTTTATTAGGATTTTGTTTTTAATTAGATGTTGGTTTATTCTTTTTAAAATTATTTTTTCCGCGATTTTTCCGAGTGTACATAATAAACTTATAGGTCTGTAATTTTGAGCGTTATGAAGATTTTTACCCGGTTTTGGAATTGGTTTTATGACTGCTTTTTTCCACATATTCGGAAAGTATTGTAATTTTAAGATTCCATTAACTATTTTTAATATACTTTTAATCCCAGAAGGTGGCAGATTTTTTATATGGATGGGACGGATGTTGTCGTTTCCCGGGCATTTATTTATTTTTAGGGTTCTGATAATTTTGTAAATTTCTGAATAAGAAGCAGCAGCGGTTTTGGGGGTTTCAATATTTTTAATTTCATTTAATTTTTTCTTTACAGCGGTTGTTATTTTTCTGGAACTATATTTGCTGCCAAGTTGTAAATTTTGAGAATGAACGGATTGAAAATACTTTGCTAAAAGCCCTACTTTTTCCTGTGTGGTGTTGGCTATTTCATTGTCGTATGTTAGAGGAGGAAGATATGACTTATTTCTACTTTTAAATATTCTGTGTAGTTCCCATAGTTTTGTTCTGCAGTTTATTTCGGCTAACTTTTTATTTAATGTGCGGTTCTTTTCTTTCCACAATATATTATTAATAATTTTAGAGAGTAATATTTCGTATCTTTTGTAAAGCTTATTTTGCGATTTTTGAGCTAATCTCCGAAATTTGTTTTTTAGTTTGAAAATTAGTTCAAGAATTCTGGAAAATGGGGTTTTCTTATTATGATTAGGTTTATTTCGAACAATATTACTTGATTTTTTAACAGCTGAATTAATGTTTTCTGTGAATTGTGAGATAAATGATTCTAGCCCTTCAATATTTGTAATTTCGGATTCATCAATTTGTTCCGAGATAATTTTTCTGAATTTTACCCAGTCAATCGGGCCTCTCTGTGTTTTATTTTTCTGGGCCTTTGTGTTTATCCTAAATATGATAGCATTATGATCTGATGAGAGATTGTTTATTGAAATGGTTCCTGTGCATGCCTGTGTATTTTTGGTTATGAGAATATCTAAGATATCTGGTTTCTTTCTAACGTCGGCAGAATAAAATGTTGGCTGGTCTGGAGCAATGATAGATAGGTTTTTATTTAAAATGTAGTTTAGAAGAATTTTACCATTTTTGTTATTTTTGCGGCAGTTCCACGCGACATTTTTTGAGTTGAGATCAGACATGATTATTACTTTATGCCCAAGATTCATAATCTTATCCATATCCTCTATTAACAATTCTTTATCCGGAGGTAAATAGGCAGATATTACAATATGATTGTGGGGTAGTGAATGAAGTTTAACACCAACAGCCTCAATATTTTTGAGTTTGGGGATATTGATTTGGGTATGGTGGATAGTATTTTTTATTATTATTGCTACTCCACCTCCATTGGTGTTCCTATCATTACGGTACACCTTGTAATAGGGAACTGTGAAATTTATATTTGTGTCTAGTTTAGTTTCGCAAAGGCCAGCTATAGCAACATCATTTTGGGATAGAAAATATTTAAACTGGAGGTTTTTGTTTTTAATGGAACAACAGTTCCAAAAGAGGGTGTTTATTTTTTCATCATGTGTTGAATGTGTACCTAATGTATCCATATTATTCAAAATATTCCATTACAGATTCAATAATTACTGTTATTTTTTCAATTGGGTCTGTTGTTTGTTTTATTTTTGAAAAGGTGGACTTGGCTATTCTAATTAATTTACTTATATCTAATGAATTGAAAATAGATTTAAATTCTTTAAAACCATCAAATAGTCCACTACCTGTTGGTTGGGTTTCTTCTCTCGGTGTGAAGTTATTGATGGGTCTGGAAGGTGGTAGAGGTGGAAAGTCATGTTGTGAGAATTCTGGTCGTTTGGTGGAGTTCCAAGATTGCTTCAGCAGGAGTTTTCTGTTTTTTATTTCCAACTGTCTGATTCTCACTTCACATGTTTCATCATTTGCTTGATGATGTTTACCACAGTTGGCACAGACTGGTGATGCTGTATTTTGATTGGGACAGTTCGAGCTTAAATGTTCACCTGCACATTTTAAACACTTTGGTTTCCTGTAACAATTCCTGGCTACATGAAAATATGATTGGCACTTATAGCATTGGGTTATATTATTTCTGGTTTTAACTTTTTCCCAGTAGACTACCACGTTGGAAATTGTTTTTATGGTTTTTATAGTGCTGAGTTGGGTTATATTGCTAACTTTTACTATAAATATTGGTAATTTTTGATAATTATTGTCCTCCAATTTCTTCTGTAGCTGAATTATTTCCTTAACGAGAACATTTTGGTGTTCTAGCTCTTGTTTAATTTCGTTTATGTCGAAATTAGCTGGTAGTCCTTTGAGAACTATTCTGGGCTCTTTTTCTTCTTGAAGAGTATAAGTATGGAATTCAGCACTAGATTCAGCGAATACTTTTTTGAGTTCGTTATAATCTTCTTTAGTTGTGGGATACCATATTGTTCTATTGCCTTTATATTTTACATGGAAATTATTTTTCAATTTACTTTTTATATAGTCTATGTTGTTTTTTATTGATTTCATTTGATTATAAAGGACTAAAGGTGGCACTTTAATGTTTTTGGAGGTATTTTCTTCTATTATTCCCTCGTCTTCGTCGGACATATCTGAGAAAATCTCATATATATTTGAGGTTTGTACCTTGAATTCATCTTTTATGGGAGAATGTGGTGGTCGCTTCCTTTTGGCCGGTGGTACTGTGTTCCAGTTTTTAGATGTTGAAGCTTCAGTTAATTCCATTTTGTGAAAAAACTTGATGATTTGAAATTAAGTAAAAAAAAGAAAAAAGAAGGAATAAAGAATAGAGGGCTGGCCCTCTAAAGCGGGGCAGAACACGTTGACACTAATCCTCGGGAGCTCAGGGTCCTCACTCCTCGGAATACTGACACTGACTGACACTCTCCTACGGCTGAAAGGAAACCGTGTAATGGGAAAAGGTTTCGTTCTAATAAAAAATAGACAGCCACAGACAAAAGATAATTTTATTATATAGATATAGTAAAAACTTAATTATCTTTAGTTACATTGAATATGGGGGCGAGGTTAGCTCAGTGGTAGAGCACTCGACTAATGAACTGGAGGACCAGGTTCAAAACCCGAGCGCGCACTAAAGATTTTTTCTTCTAGTGCTGCCGATCGAGGGTTGGATTTGGGGTCCCAGATCGTCCCTAGGCTCACCCAGCCTTTAATTAATTTAATTAATAATGGGTACTTTGGGTGCTAATGACTCTTGCAGTCGAAGCAGCCAAGGGGAAAATCAGGCGGCCGGAGCATAGTGTTGACCACACTATCTCCCTAGTGTGCCGTACGGTCAAGAATCAGATACCTCTACAGTATCTGCCCCTCTGGGCCCGGAACTGATTTTTTTTTTATCAACTAAATATTGATAAATATGATTTTTATTGAATAATTATAATTAAACAGTTAAGACTAGTCATAAAAATCATAATAATAATTATTAATTATTATTATGATTTTTTGTGGCCGTTTGTGCAGGAGTTTCGCCTTTTTATGGTTAGACTGTATAATTATCTTGTAGCTAGTCTTCGTGCCCCCGAGGAGGAGTCAGTGGATGTAAAACCGATAATGGAGTTTTAATAAAATTAATGAGGAGTTAAAGTTTATTTTATTCATTGACATAATATAAATCTTTGAGAATTTTCGTATACTTTTGACAATTATTATTTGTTATGATTATATACAATCATTATTTATTTATGTGAAAAGCTTGAATATTATAATATATTAAATTAAATATCATTAAATATGGGAAAATTATGGAGAAAATGGTAAATAAAAGGATCATATGGTTCTTAGAAAACAGTAACCTTCTCTCGCCATACCAATGTGGGTTTAGACCAATGCATTCAACCATGCACCACATCGCGACTCTCGAAAATGACATTTTAGATGCCTTCCTAAATAGAAGCTCTATATTAGCGGTATCATTGGACCTCGAGAAAGCCTATGAAAGAGCATGGAGGAGACTAATACTGTCTCAGCTACAAGAATGGGGTGTGCAAGGCCAAGTCATGCGTTACTTGAAGAGCTATCTTTCCCGAAGATCATTCAGAATGAGAATAGGTACGGCTCTTTCAGATGAGTTTTTACAGGAAAATGGAGTGCCTCAAGGAGGTGTACTGAGTACTACTCTCTTCAATATCGCTATAAATTTCGTCACTAGATGTATAACTCAAGGAGTGTCGTATTGCCTGTATGCTGATGACCTCCTTATTTACACTACATACAAACAAATTAATACAGGTGAACAACAGATACAAAACACATTACAAGAGTTAGATAACTGGTGCTCCGTAACAGGCTTCAAATTTTCTCTAGGAAAAGAGCCAATCAAACAGCCCACCTAACAATACACTAAACAATTGTTGACAAAACTGACTCACTGACTTTCTTAGGCACGACATTTGACAAAAAATTAACGTGGTTACCCCACCTAAAAGGGCTTCTCGACAAATGCAAAAAATCATTGAATTTGTTAAGAATCCTTAGTAATACAAAATGGGGCGCTGACAAGTGTACCATGCTTACATTCTATCGATCTTACACCAGGTCTCTTCTGGATTATGGATGTGTAGCATATTCATCTGCCAGTCCAACCACTTTAAGACTTCTCGACACAATACACAACACAGGACTAAGGCTGGTCACAGGAGCTTTCAGGACCAGTCCTGCAGAAAGCCTTTGCGCCTTGACCGGAGAACCCCCGCTGCAGCACAGGCGTGCTATTTTAAGCTCTAATTTTTACGTAAAGTCAAAAGGACTTGGGACTCCCTGTGTGAAAAGTTTTCTTGAAAATACTAATGTTAATAAATATTTAGGATCAAATTTTAAAAGAAAACCTTTTGTCGTGAGAACACTCAGAAAGATGGAAGTAATTCAAGTCTAAAAGAATCTTCAATACTTCAACACAAATTCACTAATACACCACCTTGGAGATTAAGGAACTTAAGGATTGACTTGACACTAACTAAAAACAAAAAGACTGAACCAACATCCAAATTATTTTATAAAAATACAATTAATTCAATAATGAGACAAATCCCGAGAACATTATATACTTTTACCGACGGATCCAAGACGAACTCTGGCACAGGAGCAGCTGCAATTGTGAAGGAAACTGCTTATCTAATCAAATTACCAGAAACAACGACCATATTTACGGAATACTTCTAGTACTAACCAACGTTCATGATGCAAAGACTGACGCAATCACTGTTTGCACAGACTCCTTAAGTTCCTTAACGTCCATACAGAACTTTTACAGCACACATCCAATTATCGAGAACATATTTACAGACATTAACAGTCTACAAAGTAAAAACAAACACATTATGTTGCTATGGGTACCAGGACACGAAGACATCGACATGAGTACAGCTGTAGACCGACAGGCAAAACTAGCAACGAACCGACCTATACCAGACATAAATACAATCACTTCATCCGATTTAAGCAAAACAATACGAACTAACACACTGTATGAATGGGGGAGAGATTGGTCAAAGAGTACATGCAAATTAAAAGAAATTAAGAACACAACAAGAACTTGGAAAACAGAACAATTTTCTCGTCAGGGCGACGTAATTTTATCCAGGCTTCGGATAGGCCACACTCGACTTACCCACTCATACTTACTGGAGAGAAAAGAAAGACCAACGTGCAGACAGTGCAACAGATATTTGATATTTATTTATTAAGAGTTTCGCAACTTTTGGCGACTTGCTCTTTAACATACATCAAGATATTACAAAATACTTTTTGCACATTGTATATATAACAAGTCAGTACATTTTATGAGTATAGCTAGTACATTAGTGAGCTAGTTAATAATAACAATAACATGTTTTATATAATATATTTCACAATAACAATACGGTAATATGATAGATATTAAATAGAGTGTGAAGAGGGGAAAAAAAAAAAAAGTGGGGGGAGGGTAGAAGAGGTAAGATTATATTGGAGATAGGGCTTTATTTTTAAATGTAGGTTAATTAACTTAATTTCTTAAAAATGTAAATGATTTTGTAAAGGCTATTTCGTTCATTATTTTAAATTAACTTTAGGAGGTAAATTGGAGATAAGGCTAGATTTTTGAATATAGGTTATTTGTCTTTAAGTGAGTTAGTTTGGTGTTAATATGTGGACTATTTTCGGCAAGTAAGTCGTGAGGAATTGTTAGGTAGTCTCGTAATCTGCAGTCAGTAAGTATGTGTTTAACTGTTAATGTCTCGTTACAACATGCGCATACAGGTCTGTCTTGTCGTACCATTAGATAGGAGTGCGTTAGTAAACTGTGTCCTAAGCGAAGTCTTGTAATAATAACTTGGTCTCGTCTTGTTAGGTTTTCTCTTGACCAGGGTATTATTGTATTTTTTATTTCCCGTAGTTTGCTTTGAGAGTTAGTCCATTCTGTCTGCCAGTCGTTTACTGTCTTATTTTCAGCTAGTTTGCATAGGTCAGTTGCTGTCATTTTGTTCAGGTCAGGTGTAGGTCTTTGAGTTGCAGTTTTCGCTAGTAAGTCTACTGTAGTGCTCTGTGAAATCCCTTCATGTCCAGGTAACCAAAACATAGTGATATGTCTGTTCTTTGTTTGTAGTTGGAATAATTGTGTAAAAATGTCTATGACAATAGGGTGTGTGCTGTAAATGTTTGTCATTGAGTGTAACGAGCTTAATGAGTCAGTGCATATTGTTATGTCGTTCGTGTCTGTATCTTCAATGTTTTCGAGTGCTAAAAGGATTGCGTGTAGTTCTGCTGTGTAAACAGTAGTGCGATCGGGTAATCTTATGTGATAGGATTCGTTTCTTGTGATGGCGGCAGCACCAGTCCCGTAGTTAGTTTTTGATCCGTCCGTAAATATGTACTGAGTGTTGTTATTTTGCCTGAACAGGGAGTTGAATACGTTTTTGTAGTGTGTCGAAGAAGTTGGGTCTGATTTTTTGTATTTTGTCAGTGTTAAGTCTAGTTTAAGGTTTTTCAGTCGCCATGGAGGTATCTCAGTAATGTTATTTGTGTGAACAGGTGTTTGGAAGAGAGTTAGGTCGCTGTGATTGTCTTCAGTTCGTAATGAGAGTGGCTTTTGCTTAACGTTTCTTTCGGTGTATTTTTCGGAGTATTGGTTATATAAAAACTCAGTGACGCATGGCGTTCCAATAGCTTTACATTTCAATACGAATTTATTACATATCATTCGACGTCTGTACTGCAGTGGAGGTTCACCAGTTTCGGCACATAAGCTTTCTGCTGGGCTAGATCTAAATGCACCGCTGACAATTCTTAGTGCTGTGTTCTGTATTGTGTCAAGTAGTTTCAAGGTGGTTGGGCTGGCAGAAGAATAAGCTATACATCCGTAATCTAGAAGCGATCTGGTAAAAGACCGGTACAGAGTAAGCATCGTAAATTTGTCAGCTCCCCATTTTGTGCTACTGAGAACTCTTAAAAAATTCAAAGATTTTTTGGATTTTTTAAGGAGCTCTTTCAAATGGGGCAACCACGTTAATTTTTTGTCCAGTGTTAGTCCGAGGAATTTGAGTGTTTCTGTATGTTGAATGTGTGTTTGATGTACTGTAAGGTGGGGGGCTGGAAGATTTCTTTTCCTTGTAAAAACAATATATTTTGTTTTGTCTCAGTGCAACAGAACGCTAACTGTTAAACACATACTGACAGACTGTAGACAACGCAGCGACTTGACAATTCCTTACAACTTACACGACTTACTTACTGAAAATAGCCCGTACATCCATATACTCCTTACACACTTAAAAGCAGCACAGTTATATTCAAAGCTATAACTATATGTAATATTTTATTTTGGTTTTATTTAATAGCAACATCTTGTTTTTTTCTCTTTTATTTCTTTATGTTTTATTTTCTTTTATTGGACAGTCTGACTAATATTTAACGGACCTTTCTTCTGTCGTACCAATGAGCTCATCGCCACTGTTATGGAGCTCACATGGAATAAATAAATAAATAAATATATTTAATTAATCGTAGTGTCAACTTATATTAATAATATAGGTAGAGAATGATTAAATTCTCCGTAATCAAGTAGAGAATTTACATTTTCTCCCTGTAGAAGAGAGAAAACTTGTTAAAAAGAAAATCTTATTTTTTAACATTTTTGAGGGGGCTAGCATGAAGTCAAAAACCAAGGAAAATAATCGAATTATAAAAGTTAAATACCTTTGAAATTAGGTTCCTGGCGGAACATTGCAGATGAAAAAGTTGTCAATTCTTCTGAAGAGCGCCTGAAACAAAATACTGGAATAGTTTTTTTTTTTTTTTTTTTTTTTTTTTTTTTTTTTTTCAATAAAGTAAGATTAAAAACAATTTCATAAAACAGCAACTAAAATTTCAGTTATCATATTCGCTGGATAAGCGCGAACATTTTTTTTTTTTTTTTTTCTTTTTTCCACATTGCAGTAACCCTGCGATGTGGGAATTTATTTTCTACATGTGCAATTTTAAAAATACTACATGTATGTTCTATATTTAAGTAACATGAGAATATTAGTGATGAAAAACTTAACAAATTATAATTAAAGTAATTAAAGGTAAGACAATAAAATTAACAGAAATAAGACTAAAACTATAATAATATAATAACACTAAGAACTAATAAAATGTATAAAATTTTGCAGAAATAAATGATTGATAATGTACATGAATATAAAAGAAATCCAAATATAAATGATATAAAATATAAATATAAAAAGAAAATTAAACGTATACAATAATGGAAATAAATACAGCTTATTTTTTAAAGTTCGTCATAATCTATTGTACCAATGAATGTATCAAATTCATCAAAGTGTTTGAGAAGAATCTCCCTCTTAGAAACCGGCCAGTTTCCTCCTTTTAATATTATAGACTTCATGAATTTGATTCTTTCCTTGTCAAGTAGTCTGCAGTCAAAGATTAAATGGTCGTAAGTCTGTTCAGTACGAGAGTCACATTTGCAGTTTTTGTCTTCAATGATTTTAAATCTGTGTAAGTAACTTCGTGTTGGTCCGTGAGCAGTTAGTATTTGAGTGAGTTTATAGTTAAGTCTTGGTATTTTCTGTGCGTCCTCTATGGTACGTATGTAATCGTACAGGTGTCGTCCTTTGGTTGTCAGTGTCCAACGTTGGTTCCATTGTCTATTTGTTTCCTGTCTTAGTATGTGTTTTACAGTATTCTTAGGAGTTGTTTCGTACACAACAGGCAGGCTCTCATCATTAGCTGCTGATTTTGCCTCTTCGTCTGCTTTATTATTTCCTACATTATCCTGGTGGGCTCGAACCCATGTAAATTTTATATTTATGTTTTTCTGAAAGCTTTTGATGAGTTCCTGCCTAATTGTTTCAGTCAATGTATCGTGTATGTCTATATTCTTAAGTCTGTCTAATGTAACTCTACTGTCAGTATAAATACAACATGTCTTATCAAAATCATGAACTCCATTAATATATTCCAATGCCTTCAAGATAGCAACTTGCTCAGCCTGATTGTTGGAACAGTTTGGCCCAAGTCGGTATCGACCTATGTGATATAATATACCTTTCTGAAATATAATGAATGCACATCCAATGTGATCATCTGTTTTGCTTCCATCGGTGTACACTTCAGTATTATAAAGTTCAGAATCATTTTCAGTTAATTCCTTAATTTTTACCAAGTGTTTTGGATGAATATTATTTTTGTAAGGAATTATTTCCTCAACATCATGATTTCGGAGGAGATTATTAAATTTTAGAATTTTGAATTTTGAGGTCATTTCGTTACATAGAAGTTTAATAGGAATAATGTCAGCAAGTAGACAAGAAGCTTCATATGAAACCGTTCTGTAAGAACGGATAATTTTTAAAGCTATCAGCCGTTGCACTGTTTCTAATTTTTTAAAATTTATTTTTATATCGAGACCTTTATGCCAAATTTCTATACCGTAAGTCATAGCTGGGAGAATAGCTCCTTCGTAGAGAATTTTTAGAATTTTTGAATTTAGCCCCCATTTCAATTTTGCATATGCCGAAAGAGAGTGAATAATACCCTTTAATTTTATTTGTAGGTTTGTAATATGTACTTTCCAGTTTAATTTACGATCTAAAGTGATTCCCAAATATTTTATTGTTTCTACCTGTTGTAGTGTATTGTTATTAAGCCTAATATTTAGATCGGGTTTCAATCTTTTACGCAAAAAATTATATATTTACATTTTTGTACTTGGAAATTTAGTTTATTACAATCAGCCCAATAACTTATTTGATTTAAAACAGCATTGCATCCAGATTCCAGTACTTTAAAATATTTACTAGAAATTTTTAAAATAATATCATCTGCGTAAGCCATAATTTCTGCGTTTTGTGGAATACCTAATGTCAACAAGCTATCCATTACTAAATTCCATAGTATAGGGGAGCAAGCCGAGCCTTGAGGGGTTCCTTTTGTTTGATTCTTTTTAACTTTTATATTACCCATTGTTATTTCTCCTGTCCTTTGAGTTAAGTAATTCTTTATAAGAATGTAGAGAATGTTTTCGGGCACTGGTGTTGATGAAGTGCTTTAAATATCGATGGATACCAGGCATTATCGAAAGCTCCTTTTATATCTAATGAAACTACTAACATGTGATTTTTCAATTCCATTTGTTGATAGATATCAGGTAGTAAATGATTTCAATCTTTAATGGCCATTTATAAATAACAGATTTTCAGGAATGGTTGTCTGGCGTTTTTCGAATTTATTTGTTGTATGTTAGTCCGTAAGGTCAAACGTCACCGACATGCATTGGTCGGTTTGTATCGAGCGTTGCCAGGTTGTCCACTGCAGTACTCTTCCGCTGTCCTTGTGACAGAGTAGCCATAATGTAATGTAATAATATATAAAAAATGTAAGGTGTACATCACCATGGAGCGGGACAACATCATGAAAGAAGGAGTAGCCATAACAACGCAATGTGTGACTCGGACCATGACGATGGTGGGAAGTAGAGTGGAGAGGGCTTCGATCTCTGAACGGACCTATGTCCGTATGCATACCCGGAACGCTTAGAACGCGTTATCGGCAGAAACAGTAATACAGATGATGCCGGCGAGACATGGATAAGAGGAGAGCTGTTAACTCAACTCCTTCATCAGCAGTATTCACTGTTTGAAAAAAAAAAAAAAAAAAAAACTACAACACCCAACACTGATTCGTAAAAACTTGTAATTTCTTAGCTACACACATATTTACAATATTGTAGTTTTACGTACTAACAAGAAGAGCTACAATATTGTAAATATGTGTGTAGCTAAGAAATTACAAGTTTTTACGAATCAGTGTTGGGTTTTACGTACTAACAAGAAGAGACGTCCTGTGTTAGAGGTTTTCTCGAAAATATGAATTTTAATAAATATACGCAACTTAATTTTAAACGAAAACCTTTTATAGTAAGGGCACTAGAAGATAGAAGTAATTCAATTTTAACGGAAACTCCTATTCTCAAAAACAAATTCACCGACACACCACCTTGGAGATTGAGGAACTTAAGGATTGACTTGACACTAACAAAATATAAAAAGACAGATCCGACTTCAAGATTATTTTACAAAAATTCAATCAACTCAATAATAAGGCGAAATCCAAAAACTTTATACACTTATACTGACGGATCCAAGACAGACTCTGGAACAGGGGCAGCGGCCATTGTACAAGACAATACATACCAAATCAAATTACCGGAACAGACGACTATATATACTGCTGAACTCTACGGGATACTTTTAGCACTGGCCAACGTTCAAGAAACAGAAACTGACACGATCACTGTTTGCACCGATTCCTTAAGTTCCTTAATGTCCTTACAGAACATTTACAGCACTCATCCAATTATCATAAACATATTTACACAAATAAACACTCTACAAGGTAAAGACAAAAATATTATACTCCTTTGGCTACCAGGACACGAAGACATCCCTATGAGTACAACTGTTGACTTACAGGCGAAACTGGCTACAAGCCGATCCATACCCGATGTAAACACCTTGACAACTTTCGACCTGAACAAAACTTTACGTACTAACACATTGTGCGAATGGGAACAACATTGGTTGAGAAGTACTTCCAAACTAAGGGAAATTAAGAATACGACCAAAGCCTGGGTAAAAGAACAATTCTCTCGACGAGACGAAGTTATTTTATCCAGGCTTCGGATAGGACACACCCTACTTACCTATTCGTACTTACTAGACAGAAAAGAAATACCCACTTGTCGAATATGCAACAGAACACTAACCGTCAAACATATACTAACTGACTGTAGACAACGTAGCAAACTAACCATTCCTTACGACTTACATGACTTACTGACGGAAGGTAGCCCGTACACACAAACAGTACTAACACATTTAAAGCATGAAAACATCTATTCGAAAATATAACGTACGTTTTAGGCAAATATTTGTATTTCCTTTTTATTTTTATTCTATATACTGATTTTGATTAATAATTTTTGTTAGTTTACATATTTTTAGGACAACGATCGTTTATTTTTATTTTTTTTTTTTTTTAAGGACAACTGATCATTCGTAGATTTGACCCAAACTAACTGCCTTTAATTCTGTCGTTTTAATGAGCTCGTCGCCTCCGTTGCGATACTCACAATAAATAAATAAATTAAATTACAAGAAGAGACATTTCTCTCTGTTCAAATATCAAGAGCTGACATTTGTATGGGTTAGAAATGAGGAGGACATGTTCTAATAGAACACTAAGGATGATTATCTCCCTTTGACAGTATGTTCTGTTAGATCTAGGATGGCAATAGTCCATCTTCGGTGAAAAAAAAACTACATTTTTAAAATAATGACTTTTTTATGTAGTTTTATCATCTACGAGTATTAAGAATAAACCCCGATGATTTCACCACTAGCTGGCGTCCACTATCAACGATATCTTCTGAAATCTGTTAAACAGTATAAATTATTTACATTCTAGTAGATTGTTTTTTTAACATTTTCTTTCAACAATTCACGCATTACTTCCTCGAGACATAAGGAAAATGTATTCCTGAGTCCGCGGAGACTTAAATTTTCTCAATAAAAAAAGATGATTGATCAGTTTTCAGATCCGTAGATATAGACCTGCGGGGTATAATGTCATCGAATGTAGAAAGCCGAAGAGTAAACCAACAATGCCGATAGGGGATGAGAAACGGGAATAGGATGGGAGGAAAGAGGAGTAACCTTTCATTCCAAGGGACTCCTGGTATATTGCAAAGGCCGGTATCCCTAACAATGGAACCATTGCAAATGGGAAGCAAGTAATCTTCTCGAGTACCTTTTCCAATCACAACTACAGAAATACTTCAAACTCAATAGGAGTGTATAAATAATTAGTTTTATATTAGAATTATGTTGTTGAAATTAATAGTAAGTTATTTTAGCAGTTTTCAAAATGTTAAAAAGAAAGGATTTTTTTTATCGATTCTTACGTAACATTTGTGGTTAGGTCATAATAGTTGATAAAACAAATTTTAAAATAAAAATCTGTTATAATAGCTTAAGTTTCGACATGAATATCAAGCCTTCATCGTGGCTATAAAAATAGACAAAGTACAATATATAAATATACATATATATATATATATACATATATAAATATATATATATATATATATATATATACATATATATATAAAATTGTGTATATATATATATATATATATATATATTGTGTGTGTATATATATAGTATATATAACTAGTATATATATATATATATATATATATATATATATATACGTAGTAAGGTACATAAGTTCCAAACGTGCCGGGACCTGCACGCCTATGCAGATCCATGCCTGCTCACTCCATACCCCCCGCACTTCCTCAGTCTTGTCAGTCATTGTCCAGCCTTGAAGGAAACTCCCCATTTTTAAAATGTTCAAACTCGAGTACCGTGCGGTAATTAAATTCTTTTGTAAAGAGGGTCTTCCTCCTGAGCAATTTTTTTTTTTTTTTTTTTTTTTTTTTTTTTTTTTTTTTTTTTTTTTTTTTTTTTTTTTTTTTTTTTTTACGGCGCATCTACATCTAGGTCATTAGCGCCGACATCTAGGGTGCAGCGAGGAATTTTACCAGCGAGCCGTGGGATGATAAAATTCCTGCCGGAGGTTGGGAATCGAACCCACCATCTCCCGCTTATGAATCCAAGGCGCTAGCCATTAGACCACGGGAGACCCCTCCCTGCGGAAATTAAAGAGCGCTTGGATTGTGTATACGGGCAGTCCTTCCCCTCGTATTCCACAGTGAAAGAATGGGCAAAATTATTTAAGTTAGGGAGAGAAAGTCTAGAAGATGACCCACGTCCCGGTCGCCCATTGGAAGCTGTCACTTCTGAAACAATCCAACTTGTGGAATCTGAATTGCTGTCTGACCGGCGACTAAAAACCAAGGAAATATCAGTGAGGTTAGGGCTTTCAAAAACAAGTGTTTTGAGGATCGTCAAAGAACATTTGCATATGAATAAGTTTAGCGCAAGATGGGTTCCAAAAATTCTTTCAGCTGCTCAAAAACAGGAACGAATTCACTGCTGCAATGAATTTTTACGCGATTATAATGCCGACCCAAGGATTTTTTTGGAGTCAATTGTAACTGGGGATGAGGCAATGGTTCTATATTATCACCCACTCAGCAAAAGAGAGTCCATGGAATGGAGAAGACCAGGAGAAGCGCCTCCTTTAAAGGCAAAAGTCACGCAGTCAAAAAAAAAATGGAATGGTCACAATTTTTTGGGACTGTAAAGGAATACTACTGATAGATTTTAAAGAAAGGAATACCACAATGAATGGTGAGTATTATGCAGCCCTACTTCACCGGTTACGAGACGCCATTAAAGAAAAGAGGCGAGGGAAGTTAAGCAGAGGTGTCCGCCTCCTTCACGACAATGCCTCTGTCCACACAGCCTTGATTTCCAAGGCCGCTGTGAAGGACTGCGGATTCCAAGAAATCTCTCATCCACCCTACAGCCCAGACTTGGCCCCTAGCGATTTCTACCTTTTCTCAAAGTTAAAATCTGACCTTCGTGGAAGGCGATTTAACACCGACGAAGAGCTCCAAGCAGCAGTGGAAGAACATTTTTTTAACAAAGAAGAAAATTATTTTTTTCATGGTATAGAAATGTTGCCAAAGCGTTGTATTAAGTGTGTTGAACTTAGAGGAGAATATATTGAAAAACAGTAAAACCATTGTTTTTCATTCACCTTTCCTTCTATCCCAGGCCGGAAACTTTTGGACCTTACCTCTTTTATATATATATATACGGTGAACTGACCGAGGGCGAGGTGAAAGTAAATACGCTAGACTCCTGTACACGTCCGGTTTACTTCCTGCTAGAGCAGGATGTGACAGGGAAGGGGCCCGATAGTGAAAACAGCATGTAAGTAGTTGGTGTGCAGAACATGAGTACGAAGTGGACACCCAGACCGGGATTATACCAAGACTGAACAGACGAGCCGACAGTTCCGAAGTGTACTGACACAGGCTGGTAAATGATACGAAAGTGAACAGTCAGTGCTCGTTATTATATTTTCGTCCGCTTAACGTTTTCGGATAGTTAGGTTATGACTCAATCATGTTCCGTGCTAAAAATTAAATAAATAAAGAAGTAATAAAAACAAATGGCTACAGATGATAAATTAGAGTAGGTAACAAACAATTTGTTCTAGCCAGACGTGCAAAACTTTGATTTTGACAATTTCTCCTTCCTCCCTACAGAAGCCAATCTCGAGAAAAGCCTCTTTTCCGAGTCAAGATATGCACCTTGAAAACAATTTCGTTAACCAACATTCTCCATATCCTAAAACACCTCGATAGACAAATCCACTCAGTCACACAAATTCATCTCCTTCACCTGATGCTGCATGAAAATCGGCATTGCGTGAAATTGTGAAGCAGCTATTTGGTTAGCTTCAGTGTCTCGTGTATCCCGAAAAAAAAACTATGATGATCTTTCACTAAGAGAAATGTATTCCGTAACACGTTTCAGTTTATAGTTTTCAAGGGGTTTTAAAAGAACCAAGACTTTATTTAAAAAAATAAATAAATTGTATCTCATATTTTTCAAATTTTGTCAGAGCTTTCAATTGATTTAAAATTGAGTTTGTTTTCTAAGCTCTTTCAAAGTGATTTATTCTTCTTTACGAGTATCTGAGCTAATCATAAATTGTTGTAAACGAGTATTACACACATACATCAATATCCAATACCAGATTCGTCCCAAGATCAGCAGCGGTTGTCCATGACAACACATGTCTACTTATTCTTAATCGTATATATCAGACGAAGCTATCGAATAACATCCATAAATAAATATTTTTAAGTTTATGAAATTATTTATTTTGATAACAGTAAAATACTACAAAAAATCGTATTTCATTAAAATAATTTAATGTTTACTTTTTTTAAAATTGTGTGCTTTTCCTCCGGATTTAAAACGAGTTATTAGATTCCTGGAACATATTATTCCGAACCTTATTGAATAAGAAGCTGTCACCCCTCCTCCAATCCACAGGAGTTCTGAGAAATCCCTCCTGCTTTCTGACTGAATTGAATTCATCAAATCGAGAACCTGGTTCATATCTCAAGCGAATTCAAAATTTCTTGGTTTGGCTTCGCTGAAAACAATAATACATAGGTTCAATCTGCACTTGACGCAATACATGGCGTGCTTTCACGGTAAAAGAGATATATTTTCCAAAAAGGCCTTCTAGAACGTATGTTAATGTTCAAATTTACACCGGAAAATAATTCGACTTAAGAAGAGGCTCATACGGTGTCATAAGATTACCAACCAAAGACCTTTTAGAAGTGGACTTCCGTAACGGACTATATAGATAATGATTTATAGAAATTCAATGCAATCATGATAAAGTCAGGATTTTAGCGTGTTTCCAATCGAATCAGAAGGGAGGAAAGGCCGCGTATGACGTTAATCTAATGACAATCCGAAAGTGTTGAAAAGAAACTGTCGATGTTTCATAGCCCAGGGCAAAACAAGAGTACCAATGAGATTGTATTTATAAACATATATGTGTACTTATAAGCACACACACAAACACTCACAATATATATACGTACATACATATAGAATTATCGTGACACAGTGTCTGTAATAGATCTCCTCCGACATGGTTTGACCGTTTTTTTGTGAAATTTTGTGTGTACATTCGGTAGGTCTGAGAATAGGACGTAAAATATTTTTCATAGTCCTAAGTGATAAGCGTGGTCCAACCTAAACGTATACCCTTCAAATACAAATACCTATATTTTAATAACTTTAATCCTTTTTATTCCTTCGTGGTCGATAATTTATCAATTATCACTCGATCAGTTATCCCCACCAGGCGTCTACCGGTGTCACTTCTTACCCAATAAACAGCACGGAGTAAGGATGAGAAAGAAGCCCCCCCTCACTCCGTAAACACTTTTCGGCCATTATTATCCTCACAGATATACCAGTTGAATTCAAACGCGTTCAATTTTCAATTAGATTGGCATTCTAAATACCACAGAATATACCACAACATCCTTTACAAGCCCTCTCTTACGGTGAAGTACCACAAAAACCACTACGTAGGATGAGGCGTAGGTGGCGGCTTTCTCTTCCTTTGAAAATTCCATGTGTTAAATGTGTCGCTATTCAGCATTTTCTCGCAGATTTTTATTACATTTTTAAAATCAATATTTCACTTACAAACGTATTTAAGTCTTACTACTGAAACCATTACGAGAAAATATAACACTAGTACTTATAAAGTGACACAACTCAAAATTAGGTGGTTTTCAGCTATGACTATGAAAGACATTGGTAAATATCTTTTAAGCAACATCAAAACTGTATGTACCTACCTAGCTTCAGAGCTTGTACACCCGAGGGCACTTGTGTCACTTTCCTGCCTTAATGGCTATTCCACCTACATAGGCAAGAGCTACACATTTTCAGTTGAGTTTTTTGATTAGCTCTATCCCTTTAGAAATGCTAGTGCGAAACATACATTCCAACAGATGGCTCTAAAAAAAATATTTTACAGTTCAAATAATTTCAACGAAACTATGCTATTAATAAGTCACATATTAAATTAACCATTCCATTGTACTTAAATAAATATTAAGACTATGAATATATGTTTAAGATGAATAAGATATACAACAACATGTTCGTTTAAGAAGGTAAAATAAAACAATTAGATATTTAGCGAGATTATAAGCCTATCTTTAAGAAATCTATGCCTTCATATAATCAGTAAGGAGATGCAGAAATGTTTCTCTGAATAAATTACTTACTGGAAAATTACAATAAATGTTTACACACAAATATATCTATTTCTAGTATATTAGAAGGTACTGAATAAAGTTCTTATTATAATGATGAATTTGCATGGTGAAACAATAGCCCCAATAGTTCATGAGTGTAACACCGCTGAGCCTAATGATTTTGGTTTGTTCCCAGTGAGTCCGGTATCTCTTATTATATATAATAAAAATACTTATATCCAGTTACTAAAATATCACTTTCCTCAACCAGGTATATTCACAAACTTGGCAATGCTTGATTTGTGCCGAAATTATTTTTAGAGAGAAAACTAAACATTGCCAAGTTTGAGAATATACCTGGTTGAGGAAAGTGATATTTTAGTAACTGGACATAAGTATTTTTCTGTTTTTTTTTAAAGGTAAGTTGAAGTGTCTTTACTGTTCTTAGTAAGTAACTAATAGGTCTTCTAAGTAATGAACTTGGACATTTCTTTCTTGTATCATCTCTTGTATTGGCAAATATTATTGGTTGAAAATATGGTACACTTAACATACCAACTGATACTACTTTTTTGGAGTGTAGGATGGTAAGGCGTTTTGGGGGGTTTTAGGAGGGGATATTTCTCGCTTTTAGGGGAGGGGAGTGTTTCTGAGGGGGGGGGGGAGGAACTTGGCCTCTATTTCACATTTATGTTTTTTTGGGGATCTCATTACTTTTTTCTAATTATTAATTAAAATTTAGTTGTCGCATACCTGCTGGCTTTTGTACTTCATATAAAACCAGGGTCTTTGGATTTTGCATAAAGTTCTAATCACTTGACTAGAAAAGTTAGAAGCTCTTCCAGATGACAGTACTCTAGAGGACAAATTGATTGCTCTCGTAACTAAACTATTACACAGTAAAACACAGGAACCTTATCCCGAGGATAAAGATCACAAAAGGGAAAGTGTAGAAGGCCTTCAAGAAAAATATAAGAACAAAGACGATACGTTCTGCGTTAGTGATCCTAAACTTAGTAATTTCGATGACGCGACTTTGAAAAACTGAGTATCTGCTTTCAAGTATATTATACAGTTAACCCCTACGACTTTATTTACAACATTTAAGAAAGAGGTCACAGCTGTTGTTAAGATGCGTGGAAATGTTTCTTAAAACATCAAATATAGGTTCTCCTTGCCAAGACGATTCATTTAAAACCCCACATGATGGGTTTCAGAAAGAATGATGGCTTTCCGATGGAACAGAAAGTACATAACGTCATAGGTAATATGACACTCCCGTATCAAGACCTACCTGTGTGCCAAGTTTGGTAAAAATAGGCCAAACAGTGTGGATTTGTATAAAGAACAAACATATAGACAGACAGCTGAAAGACCTTTTTACCTAGCCTAGTGCATTCCTCGGACCAAGACCTACCTGTGTGCCAGATTTGGTCAAAATCGGTCAAACGGTATAAATGTGAGTAAGGAACAAACATGCAGACAGACAGTGGATAAAAACCCACCTGTGTAACATGTTTGCTCAAAATTGGCCAAATCGTGTGGATTTTTATAAGGAATAAACAGTCAGGCAAACAGCTGATAGACGAATTAGAAAATGCTATTGATGACCCCCAGTTGGTAGGAATTCCACAGTTGTGCAGAACCATGTTTCGGTGGATGGATTCTGCTGGTTAACGGACTTTACCTTTCAAATTAGACGAACGATTATTGACCGAAATTACATCAAAATTAGACCATTTTTGAGCCGGTGGGAGAGCAAACATGTAAATATATATATATATATATATACGAGAGCGATCCAGAAAGTTGGTTACGTTTTGGTATAAAAAAAAAGACGAAGTAGAAGACTTTTTTTTTATTATATACATTTGAAAGGCACTAAAATACTATTTTTCTACATAGTCGCCATGTAAATTAAGACTTTTATCATAGCAGTGAACCAGTCTTGAAATAATAGTGTCATAGAATTCTGCCCAGGTGGATGTGGAAACACCTCCAACTTGAAAACATCCAGGACTTATCGAGTTCGATTGGCTCTATTTGGTCGGGCGTTATCGTAAAGAAGCAACATTTTTGAGTTCAACTTTCCTCTGCGCTTGTTTTGAATTGATCTTCTTAACTTTTCCTAGGCTTCACAATGCCTTGCAGAGTTTATTTTCGAGTCACGTTCTAAAAAAATCAACAAAAAGGACTCTTTTCCTGTCTAAAAAAACTGTCGCTATGATCTTCCTTGCAAATAACGTTTCCATGCATTTGCTTGGTTTTTAGGAGAATTTGTGGGCCCCTATTTTAAAGACTACAATTTGGTTTCTCCTATAACAATTTGATCGAGTAGTGAATCACCGGCGGTTTTCTTTAATTTTCTCATTGACTTTAGTGACAATTTCATCGGTCACAATACTTGTCCGTCCACTAATGCTCCATTGGCTCTCCACCTTTAGTGATCACATCGTGCCCATAAACTTTACAGATTTGGCGATTAATATCAATTGTTTTACTGTTCTTAGCCAACAAAAACCGTATCACCAATCGCACTTCACAGGTCGCGGGATTTTCAATGGCGACACACGATTAAAACTAGTATTGCAAGGGTTTGAGCAGCAATGATAACCTATCATTAGCACTTCTGGATAGCCAATAAAAGGTCGAACGATCTGACACCAAGATGGCCGTGATATCCCAGGCCCCAGCGGCTAGAGCACATAAAAATTTAGGCGTTTACTTGGGCTATACTTGCCTCACAAGTATTTACTGGCAGGTTTTTGAGACTGCACGAGTATTTACTTCTCTACCAGGCAAACCTCCATGCTGAGTCACTCGAGTCCTTGTAAAGACGTTACTGGGGTATGGTGAGGTGAGACAGTTTACACCAAACAAAGTACTTAAAACTTCAAAATTGTTAGTTTTGTTATTTCAACTGGTTTTTGTCTCTGTTTACTTATTGTTTTAATTGGTTATTTTTTTTTTTTTTAAATTTCATGTAATAGTAAAATTAGTATTTTAATAAAATAAGGCAAGAAAAAAAAATGGTAATAGTGTTTTCCCATGGCGAACTGTGAGAAGATGGGGGAAGTCATCTCCGTTTAGGATACTTTCAGTTTCCCGTGGTCTAGTGGCTAGCGCCTTAGATTCATAAGCGGGAGATGGTGGGTTCGATCCCCGCGCCGTTAAAAAAAAGAAATATACATATATATATATATATATATATATATATATATATATATATATATATAACTATTAGTTTGCTGTTGTGGCGCCTTAAATCTTCCTTCTTTTTGGGATGAATGAAAGATCAAAATAACTGCTTCTACTCCTTTGCTAATGACACGAAGGATATGAACGGAATTGCGCTAATATGACGTAGTTCCTGCGAATAGGACTGTTTGTATAACACATAAATGTAGATCAAGATGCTTTATTTTTGAAATTCTTGAAAAGGATCCTTTCACCCTTTTATGGCCATGCAGAAGTTTAAAGAGGATTAGTAGAGAATGCCTAGTTGAAAATTTACATGAACATTATTTGATACCTGAACGTTGTGTATATTCCTCTGTGATGGCAGCTAGTGACAGAAGTAAATAACTACAGGAATGATTTCTTCAGATGCATACAAACGTTTTAAGCCATTAAAGTGCTCCGAAAGAAAAAATCCGACTCGCAGGAACTGCGTCATCTTAGCATGGTTCCGTTCTTATTCCTAGTGTCATTTGGAAAGCTTAGAATATAAATAAACATTTTTTTGTTGTTGTTGAAATTTGGTAAAAATTGTGAACACCCACTCGAACATGCTGGAATCATAACGATATTAAGGACACGGGAGTACAACAGTAGCCAAATTACACAGAAGCAGAAATTACACATGTTTAATATTATCAAATGTCAGGCCCGTCATTTTAGAAATGTTGGACCCCCCCCCCCCCACAACATCTCCTGACACATAGAAACGCTACCATACTGCTTATTATGGACAATACAGCTAATGTAAATTTTGGAATCTCCTTTTTGCAGAATTCGTTTATGTTATCAAAAAAAGTGTAGACAAGTTTTGTAGATTATTGCAGGATCTAAAATTTGTCATAAATATTTGTGTCATAAAACTAATCGCTTCGCTGAAAAATCCAAATAACCTTATTTGCGAACTTTAACCTTGAATAAAATTGTTTGCAATCATGGAATCTTTTTATAGGTTCCTTGACGAACGAAAACGAGTGAAACCATTTTTAAGGCGATATCTTTAACCATTTTCGGGAAAAGTAGAAAAATAGTTGTTGAATAAAGTTTTTGATTTAGGTACTTAGAATCATGGGATTCAGTTCAAATATTTTCCGCGTGTTTGAAATTTATCCAAGCAAAGATTTTTATATTTTGTTTGCGTTTTTAGTTAAGGGAGGATTTTAATAAAGTATTTTATTAACAGACATGAAACGTTTTTGGTACTTCGTTTATTCTCCTTAATATCTCAAAAACGGTTGGGAAATCGTGGTAAGCGGGAAGTAACTATTCGAAAGCTTACTAAATTATCTACAAAAAAAGTTCTAAAGCAATTTTATATGGGATGGGCTCATTTCGAGAAATAAGTCCTTAAAACTTTGAAGTAGCTGGTTTCGTTTATTTAAAAGGTTCTTTTTGTCTGTTTTCATTTGTAGTTATGTTTGTAATTGCTTATAGTAGGAAAATGCATTTCTCAACATAACAGGACAAGTAAAATTAGAAAACAAGTTTTTGTTGTTATAAATAGAGCTTTCCTAGTGGGATTTGAAGACGCCGTGTGAATACTTTTATCTCTGTTTACCTCAGTTCTTAATTGGTCGTTTTTTTTTTTTCTCTGTTTGCCTTAGTTTTTAATAGGTTGATATTATTTTGAAGACATTTTTAACTTAAAGCAAAGATGCGCATGTCCAATGCTCTCCATGGCTCAACTGACCCCGGGATTGATGATTCAATTGACCCGTTATGACTTTATTGTAATTATTAGTAAGTGAAAAATGAATACAATATTATTTTATGTTAATGAAGTTGGGAATTATAAAGTATGAGTACCTATATGAAACTATTACAATGGGAATTTTATAATTTTATTAAAAAATGTAAACATTATTAAATAATTTGTCGCAAGTCGAAAAGAAAGTTTGGATACCTTAAAAAAAAAAAAAAAAAAAAAAAAAAAAAAAAAAAAAAAAATCAGAGTTTTCCAAAATGTATTTACCACAACGGTTCCAAATATTTGGCATTTAATTTTAAGAGGATGATTCATTTTTTTATTCTTTTCAATTTTTTAAGTAGACTGGTTCAATTGCCCCGTGGCTCAATGACACCCCTCTCACCCTAATCTCTGAACTATTCTCTGATGCTGCGAAGAAAAAAATGAGACTTCCAAAAAATGATTGCTTTGAAGGCATTCATTATTTACATATATTTTTATTGTTCCTAATTCATATTCAAAAATAAAATTTGTTGTTCTTTATTCATATTCGGAGGGCCAGTGGGTCGTGATTGTTAAGGCGTGAGCATTAAACACTCCGTGCCAAAGGTCGTGGGTTCGACTACCACTATGGGGTGGTGGCTTTTCTTTTTACAGCGCATCGACGTCTAGGGTGCAGCGGGGAATTTTCCCAACGAGCCGTGGGATTAGAAAATTCCTGCCGCCGCACAGTGGGACGAATGACCAATCTAGGTGGAATAAATTCATGTTCGAAATTGATGAAACTGTTGTATTTAGTGTAAAGGGAAGTAGTTCTTGGAACCGTATTCGAGGTTGTTTTGATTTTAGCAGGCGAATTCCAAAGTAAACACAACGCTGTAAATAGTATTTGATTCGACGGGTTACTTCTGGTTTAAACTATTCAATCTTTCAATTTATCTCTGTACATCACCGTACTGATATTTTTTTCATTTTTAGATTTTTATTAGTGAATATATACTACTCTTATTCAAGCAAGTGATTCTCCAAATAATTAGTTTATAATTTGACCCATTATTATTTCAGCTGCTTTCGTCTGCTTATGTGTTTTGTGGAAAATAAATTCTATTTCCGCGTAGGAAGCTATTTAGTATTTGGTGAAATTGTAAGGATGTAGATTCAATATATATTGCCATATTTGGAAACGTTTGAGATAGTAAATATTATTCCAACGTTTTCAGCTACATTAAAGACTCATTTAAAACAAAAAATTGAGAAAATGAAAATGAAATGGCACGAGGCTGGAAGATATCCGGACAGATTTATAATTAAAAATAATCATTGCCTAGACAGTATATTCATGTTGGAATACTTGTTTCAAAAAATTTTGCCATCTACTTGTCTGTCGCTTTCGGTCGCTCTATTAAACGATTCGATGACTGCTTTATCCGGGGAAAGTTAAAGTTATTATAAAGTCACGCAGTACGAAAGAATTAGCATTCACCATAGAAGAATCTGTTAGGAATTCGGTGAAGATCCGATTCTAAATCTTATCAGAGAAATAGTTCAATCTCCCTCAGAATTTGCAACTCAAATGAAAATAATGATTTAGTGAAACTAATCATATGCGTCTTTTAGCACTTTCCTCCGAAGGAAAGTAGCTATTGAGGTTGGACTCATGACGGCATTTTTGAAAAATTTCTTCAAATCTTTATCGATCCTACCTAGTAGACACCGAAAATGACCCCCGTAAAATTTTATATCTATCTATCTATATATATATATATATATATATATATATATATATATATATATATATATATATATATATATATATGTCTGTTAACACGATAGCGGCCAGAGTTTTTGTTTTTTCGTCACGAAACTTGGTATATAGCATTCAATTAGCAAACGATTGAACGAGTTCGTTAACCACCAAAGTCGGTCCACCGGAAGGGGGGGTTTACCCCGAACCCAAAACACTAATTTGACCATGTCAGTCGTAATATTTGTTATATTTCAACGAAACTTGGTATTCGTAGTGGTAATATAGAGAGAAAAGTGAGATATAAAAAAGAACTAAATCGGTTCATTAGGAGGGGGGGGGGGTTACTCCGGACCCACAATACCTATTCGCCAATACCAGCCGTGATTTTTGGTATATTTCGACGAAACTCGGTATTCGTAGTGGTAATCCACAGGTAAATATGTGTTGTAAAAATAAACTAAATCGGTTGATTAGGAGGGGGGGGGGGTTTACTCCGGACCCACAATACCTATTCGCCAATACCAGCCGTGATTTTTGGTATATTTCGACGAAACTCGGTATTCGTAGTGGTAATCCACAGGTAAATATGTGTTGTAAAAATAAAGTAAATCGGTTGATTAGGAGGGGGGGTTTACTCCGGACCCACAATACCAATTCGCCACTACCAGCCGTGATTTTTGGTATATTTCGACGAAACTCGGTATTCGTAGTGGTAATCCACAGGTAAATATGTGTTGTAAAAATAAACTAAATCGGTTGATTAGGAGGGGGGGGGGGGGGGTTACTCCGGACCCACAATACCTATTCGCCAATACCAGCCGTGATTTTTGGTATATTTCGACGAAACTCGGTATTCGTAGTGGTAATCCACAGGTAAATATATGTTGTAAAAATAAAGTAAATCGGTTGATTAGGAGGGGGGGGGGGGTTTACTCCGGACCCACAATACCAATTCGCCACTACCAGCCGTGATTTTTTGTATATTTCGACGAAACTCGGTATTCGTAGTGGTAATCCACAGGTAAATATGAGTTGTAAAAATAAACTAAATCGGTTGATTAGGAGGGGGGGTTTACTCCGGACCCACAATACCAATTCGCCACTACCAGCCGTGATTTTTGGTATATTTCGACGAAACTCGGTATTCGTAGTGATAATCTACAGGTAAATATGTGTTGTAAAAATAAACTAAATCGGTTAATTAGAAGGGGCGGTTTACTCTGGACCCAAATTCCTAATATACTCATACCGGTCGAAATTTCTGCTGTATTAAAACGAAACGCGGTGTACGTCGTGGGTAACTCATGAGAAAGAAGTGTTGTAAATATGAGCTGAATCGGTCAATCGGAAAGAGGGGGTTTACTTTGTAATATATTTCAATAGAAAAGCCCGCCAGACGTAGGTTCACAAAGCCGCCGCAAGAAGCCCTTTGTATCTAGAGGGACTGTATCCTGTTCCTGCGTTAGATCAAAATACGATAATATGAGGTTTTTTGTATTTATTACGTAGTGTAGTAGGTACCGTGTGTAAACATAACTCTGGAAGCAAATTAATAATTGATCAGTTACTCATTACAAATTTAAAAGAGAACTATTCATGTTTTTATTTTATTTATGTAGGATATTTTAAGCAAATTGTTCTGGAAAGCAGTCTACACTACCCAAATTTTGAGGAAAGTGCTTAGTTATGCAGCTCCTGCGTGACGGACTTTTTTTCTAATAAAGAGGCTCTTGCTTTGATGGTAGAATACAAATTAACAAAGCATACTTATATTAAAGCTCGAAAGCTAGCTCTAAGAAAATTGTATTTACCAATCATCCCCCCCCCCCAAGAATCCAAACCCAAGGGTAATTGTCATCCTTCATCGTGTGATATGACCGTTACTGAAACATTCGAATCCATAAACCTCAAGAGCATTGTAAGCTTCAAAACTCAGAGACTTGTTTCAGCTCAAAAAGAAATTATTCAAAACCTTATAGAGCTACTCAGATATCTATGAACGATCTTCCTCTGTTGTCTTGAATTAAAAAAGTCCGACTCGAAAATTGCTTCAGAACATTTGTTTATAGAACATTTAGTAAGGTTTCGAATAGTCGCCTTACACTTACCACTATTTTTTAACAGTTTTACGAAGAGATACAAAACTTATCATGCCTATTAAAAACATATTTCTTACTCCAATACTCCAATATATAAACAAATTTGAACCACCATTATGTTTTAGTTCTATAGGTTCTGAAACGTAAAACTTTCTAGTTGCCATTTCTGGATAGTGTCATGAGGTCAACCTTATAAGCGGTGTTTCTCCCCATAGGGGGAGGGAGGAACCTCTCTAAAGAAATATCATAAATTTGGTACATTGCCTTTACATGCCTGGATCAGGTCAGTTGAGTGTTTTTATTTCAAGCCTATGGTTTAACAATGACAAAGATGTGTTTTTCTTTTCATGTTAGCGTCCGGTAGCCATCTTGAAAACAGTGCGATTTGAAGTTCTTACTATAAATCGGTTTAAAAGTGTTTTTTAAGTAATATATTTGATTAGTAGTGTATAAAGAGGTGCATTTAAGCATCAAGCAACCTCTGAGCTATTATTAGGCCTAAGCCTGATCAGAAATAGAATATATTTGGGTGTTTTAGAAAACAAGGACGCTTGTTGTTGTCCCCAAGTTTTAGTGTTTGTTTTTTCGTATACAGATTACATTAATGAAGTGATAAAATTATATTTAACGTATTTCGTATTCGTTCAAATAGTTTATTGTATTAGACACGGGCTGTGATTCATTTTAAGCTAATTATAATCAATTAGTAATAGCTAATCTAAAGGTGAATAACAACGTGGTAGATTCGGATGTTTCTCCGAAGATTGCCGACTTCAGCCGAGATCGCGTAGAGGAGAGGCTGTGGGATTCTTATCAGGGAGGAACGGACCTGTATCAGGGAGTACTCTCTTACATTCTTTTATATATATTTTCATTATAATATTCAACTTATATCTAATAGATCAGTTATAAAATTGATTAATAGCTCTGATTGATTATTTAAGATGGCCTCAAACGAAACGTTGGAACCTAAAACCCCTGATTTCCAATTTCGTAACTTTAAAAAACTAGAAGGAAAATGGTCAAAAAAATTCGTTTTAATGAGCATTGCAGATAATAACGAAAATAAAACCTTCTGGGACTTTAGTCCCTTTAAAGTGTGTAGATTCATTAAGAGCTATGCCCCTAATACTAAAATTAAAATTTTGAAATCAGGAATTGTTCTTCTGGAAATCGAACTTGAAAAAGAATTTTACAACTTTTCTAATATAAAATCATATGAAAATTTTAAAATAAACTTTTCCCTACATAATACATTGAATTTTTCCAAAGGTCTCATTACTTGTGATGAGTTCCAGAACTGCAGTGAAAATGAACTATGTGCTGAACTATCAAGTCAGAATGTTATTAGTGTCAAAAGAATTTATAAAACTCAAAATCATGAAAAAATTCCCACCTCATCATTTATTCTCACTTTTAATAGAGCTGATTTACCTGATAGAATAACACTTGATTTCCTTAGTGTCAGAGTGGTACCATATATCAAACCATTGCTCTGTTTTACTTGCTATCGTTTTCGGCATGGATCACGCATGTGCAAAGAAAGTATACCAAAATGTGGAAAATGTGCAGGTGCAAAGCATGAGGGTGAATGTGCTACTACCAAGTGCATAAATTGTAGCGGTCCTCACCCATCATGGTATGCTTCATGCCCAGTGTACCAAAAAGAAAAACGTTTAGAAGAGTTAAGGGTGATAAATAAAATATCATATATACAGGCTGAGAAATTACTCGAGCCTAGAACCTTAGATTCGTCTAGATCTCAGAGCTATGCGCAAACTGCTATGGCTCCCTCCACTTCAAACTCTCTCGTATCACAAATACAGAAACTAGCAAATGTAGTCGAAATTCTGACAAAGAAAATAACCATTCTTGAAAAATCTATTAGTAAATATAATTCAGATCCCCCGAATTTAGATGGTGTAGCTCCAACTAATCTCAATTCCATTCAAGAAAACCAAATTATCCCCTCTCCTTCCAATACTCCAAATGTCAAAAATAATATAAAATCCCAACTTCCAGTAAAACAATTACCCCAAGATTCAAACTCCAAAAGAGGAGAAAAACTTGAAAAACCTCCCTCACAAAATTCTGTTTTTTTTGCTAACGGCACAATTAACCCGGGGCAAGGAAACAAACCAGAATCGCCACTACCACCTCGAGGTAAAAATAGAAATAAAAAACAATGATTTTTGTTAACATGCTAAACCTAAATGCTTCTAACTGCAAATGTGTTTCTTGGAAAGTCTTTTAATTACATTTTAACTAAAGAACCCCTTATAATATTCCAGAAAACACATATCAAACCGATATTCATCAACGTAAAATCAATAAATTCCTACTCATTATACAATAATCTGGCTATACACACTAACCCTAAACTGTTTATTCTATTCAATAATACAATAATAATACCTTCTCATTCTCAAAATTTGTATTCAAAATCAAACATAAAAAATCATCACTGCATGAACCTGCAGTTTATCTTGAGATACAGTGGAATATTACAGCTTAACATTAGGGAAATAAATACTCATAAAAAGTATTTCCATGCATCTCTGATTAACATAAACTGGAATACTTTATGTATAATTCAGAAGTGTGTATATAATTGTCTTGTATACACACTGTATAGTTGTACGTTTTTGTGTAGATTGAATCTCAGTACTATAGAACTATGTCTCCCTACTCCAAATGCGTATTATTCAATGGAACATCAACGGAGTGATTAATAAGAAACATGAACTATCCATATTACACAAAGACTTCTCCTTTAACATATTATGTCTTCAAGAAACCCATCTAAAGGAATCCGATCAATTAATCTTCAAGGGTTTTAAAAGTTATAATTTTATTTACAGCGGTGGCCTTATTGCGTGTGGCGGGGCATCCATACTAGTTTCTGAAGCTGTACCCTCAGAACGCGTCCCTCTCGCTACTCAGCTACAAGCAGTTGCGGTTCGGATATTCAAACCTTTTCCCTTTACTGTATGTTCTATATATCTCCCTCCTGGACAATCATTCACTCTTCAACAACTAATGGATTTATTTTCTCAGCTACCAACACCTTTAACATTACTCGGTGATTTCAATAGTAGTAATGTTTTCATCATTTCTCGACACAAGAGGTAAAATCGTAGAAACTTTCCTTGATAGGAGCGGTCTATCAATACTTAATGGTAACTCACCCACACACATCAATAGAACTTCTGCTTCACAAACCTTTATAGACCTGTCCATGATTAGCCCTAGTCTAATTAGTAGATGCAGATGGAGGGCAGCAGATGATTTGTACCAAAGCGATCACTTTCCTATAATCTTAGATTTCATTGATAGACTGGCGCCCGTCCAACGACCTGTTAGATGGAAAATCAAAGAAGCAAACTGGAACAAGTATGAAGAACTAGCCCAACTCACTGACATAAACGTAGACAACTCCAATATTAACGAAATCACGTGTGCAATAATTCAGATTTTAAATAACGCTGCAACACAATCAATTCCTAAAACCAAATCGAATCCAAGCAAAGTTATTGTTCCCTGGTGGTCAAATGAATGCGACCAAGCTGTTAAAGCGCGTAAAAAAGCCCTCAGAAAATTTAAAGCGTGCCCCTGCACAGAACATCTTAGTGACTATACGCAAGCTAGAACAAATGCCCGTTATATAATTAGAAAATCTAAAAAAGAATCGTGGATACATTTTCTGTCTCAGATAAACTTTAACACTCCTTCAGCTCAGATATGGAACACAGTAAGAAAAATAACTGGTCGCGGTCACAATGCCCCTGTAAATATATTGAAGAATGGAAACTCCGTTTATACTGATCCTAAGAATATAGCAGATGAACTCGGTAAATATTACCAACATGTCACATCAAATGAAAACTATAATGTCAACTTTCTACAAATTAAATCAAATAGAGAAGCTATCCCCATTGAAATACACACAATCCATTAGATTCTCTAAATAACCCCTTTTCTTTCAGCGAGTTTCTCTTTGCGCTCAGATCGCGGAAAGATACTACACCAGGTCTTAATAACATCACAATTAGTATGATTAAAAATCTGACCCCAAACAATAAAAAAACATTTCTCGCTTTTTTAAATAAAATCTATTTGTCAGGTAGCTTCCCAAATATCTGGAAAAAATCCGTAAACGTTCCTATACCCAAAAAAGACAAGCCTACAGATATAGCCGCTAGTTATCGCTTCATCTCCATAACTTGCTCAGATTGTAAATTACTGGAAAAAATGATTATCAATAGGCTAAAATGGATCATAGAGTCAAAAGGTTTACTGGAGTCGTGGCAAAGTGGATTTAGGAATCGACGAAGTACCAGGGATAACCTTGTTAGACTTGAAACTGATATAAATGAATCATTCAATAATAATAAAAAAGTGCTTGCAGTATTTGTCGATTTGGAAAACGCTTTTGATCGTGTATGGCGGCGTTATATTATTGATCGCCTAGAGGAAATAGGGATACAGGGGCACATGTTGGCATTTATTATCAATTATTTGAAAGAAAGGACATTTCAAGTTCGGTGTGGATCTGTTCTATCTGAAGAATTCAAGCAAGAAAACGGTGTTCCTCAAGGCGGGGTACTGTCTGCACTTCTTTTCTCTATTGCTATCATTCCCGTTCTCCGTCACAGTGATTTACCAGTTAAATCCATGTTATTCGCCGACGACTTAGTTATATATCTTGCGGACAAGTCGGCTGTGTACTTATATGAAACGATGCAACAGAATTTGGACAAAATCAGTAATTGGTTTCTAAATCGTGGCTTTCGCATCTCTCCCTCAAAAACTGAAAGTATATTGTTTACAAAAAGGAAAGTTAGTGAACAACACAGTCTGCGAATTAACGATCAAATAATCCAAAAGAAAGATATCGTTCGTTATTTGGGTGTATTATTTGATAGATCTTTAAATTGGGTTGCCCATATTAGATCCTTGAGAAATAATTGCAATAGATCTTTAAATCTGTTGAAATGCCTTACTAACACATCTTGGGGTGCTGATAGGAAAAGTATGATGGCATTATACCGGAGCTATATAAGATCAAAAATCGACTACGGGTGTATAGCATATGATTCCGCTTCCCCGAGAGTATTAAACATGATAGAGAGTATCCATAACTCAGGCCTGAGATTGGTGACTGGTGCATTCCGGTCTAGTCCTGTCATCAGCGTGTGTGCTGAGGCAGGAGAACCTCCGCTTCAATATCGACGAATGTTCCTGGCAGTTTCCTTTTATTATAATGTTCTTGCGTCCCCTAATCACCCTTTAAATTATTATTTTTCTCCTAACTTTCAACTTATTCACCCTCACAGGCAGAGTAATAACATCAAATGATCATTTCCAAGAAGAATTAAAGCTCTTTTACCAGAACTTGATTTAACCCCTACAGAAATATTCTTTAATTGTACCCCAGCAAAGGAGCCATGGAAATTACCCCAACCCAAAGTTAATTTGTCTCTCACAAAATTCCTTAAGAAAAACACTGTTCCTATTATATTTCAGAAAGAGTATATTAAACTAAAAAAATCACTTCCCCCATCAACTCATATATTCACAGACGGATCCAAAGATGACTTCGGGGTCGGAGCAGCATTCAATTGTGAAATCAGATCAGATAAATTCCAATTAGTAGCATATTTACCGCTGAACTTCTAGCTATTTACAAAGCATTATCACGTATCAAGCTTCACCGATTCACTCTCAGCACTCCTAGCAATAAATAACCTTCTTTCTGACCATCCACTAGTTGTCAACATTTTGGAATGCCTAGAAACACTCAGAGCAAGCAATGTTTCAGTTGTCTTTTCTTGGATTCCTGGTCACTGTGGCATAACCGAAAATGAGGAAGTAGACCGGGCAGCAAAGGCAGCCGTTTCTAATGGAATACCATACAAAAAAGTCCCCTTTTCAGATATTCACGCACACTTAAAGTCCAAGATGTGGATTTCCTGGCAAGCTAAGTGGTACGACCAGAACAATAACAAACTAAGGGAAATTAAAGCAGGTGTCAGGGCATGGAAGACTTCCTACAGGCCAGAGGAAGGATGAGGTTGCTATGGCACGGTTGCTATGGCGCATTGGTCATACCCGATTGACTCATGGATATCTGATGACCAGAGAGGCACAGCCCATTTGCCCAACATGCGGAGTATTTATAACTGTCAAGCATATTTTTATTGAGTGTCGAATTCATAAAGAACAAAGAGATGAACTTCGGTTTTCATCAGATTTCGAGGAAATCTTAGGTAACAGTCCCATTCAAGTCAATAAATTATTACTTTTTCTAAAAAATACCCAATTAATTTAAAAAATTTAACTAGTTAAAATATTACTAAAAGAAAAATCTAAAAGTAAATTTTATGATGTCATTTTAGAAATATATTTGCTGTGACATGTGAATTAAATAGCAACAATTTCATTATAATTAATTCTAAAACATATTAATCCATAGAATCAGCCTCATTTAAATATTAACTATTATTGATTGGGGAGGTGGGTGTGTCCCTGCTCCGGCATGGTGCCGGTCGGGTGGGGGTGGGTCTTCTGGTGTCGTGGGCCCTCAGGACCAAAGGGTCCATGAGCTTGGAGGGTCTGGTCGGCCTGGTCCCATCGAACAGACCCTCGGTCACAAGCTCATGTCATGTAATATCTGTAGTATACTCTAAACCCTCATCTAGTGGGGGGCCTGCGATATCGGTGGGCGTGCCCTCGCCTGGTCGGGTCCTGTCGGTGGTGGTGGCGCTATCTGTCACCCCAATCAAGGCATAAATCGCCCGTGTGGCTGACATGCCTTAAAACACACACAAAAAAAAAAAAAAAAAAAAAAAAAGATGTAGCTGCTGACATGTTAATATGTGTATTTACTACGCATTGATTGGAAAGCCCCTTAAAACATGTTATAAGTTCATCTTAAGTTGTTCATCTAGTTGCCATGTCCATTTAAGTAATACAGAATTTTTTCCTCCTAGATTGCTCATTCGTCCCGCTTATGAATCTAAGGCGCTAGCCACTAGACCACGGGAGACTCCTTCAATTTTATTATCTTAATATCAAAGCTTATTTTAAAAAAAAAAAAAAAATTGTATTCAATAATAATTTATTGTAATTAGTTCAATTTAGAATATTTGTCTAAAAATAAATGACATTGTACTCAAAATATTTTAGGTGGCTGGCAGCTTAAATAAATATTATCAGCAATTTTCCTATTTATAAATGTTAAACTATGAAAGTGGTTGGGAATTTTAAAGAAATGTGTTTGAGGTACTGGAGTAACATTTCATTGCTTCTAAAAATTTCATCTCCGGATAGGAAGTAAATACTCCCGTTTGGAGTTTTTTGATTCACAGTACATTATACATCAGCGAATTGTACATAAGTACAGCGTATGTGTTACGTGTCATTATAAAGGGCATATACAGAAATAAAAATTGACACCATCATGTTTCTACCGTTAACAGGAGTGGAGCTATATATTTTGCTGCAGCAAGATTTTGACCACTTCTTGAAAACTTTACATGGACGTATTTTGGAAACCGTTTGAGACATTAAGCTGAAATTTGGTGTTTTTCTTAGTCTTTATGAAGGTAACCCATGTACCAAATGCCATCGTATTCAGAGATGGTGAGGGAAAAAATGTCATAAAATGTATTTTATTGAGACAAAATGACCCCAACGTCTTCTTCGTCTGAGTCTGACATAGTAAGCACACACGGCCAAGCCAAGGCCTTAAAAACAAACACATGCAGCACTAAATAAACATTCCACTTTTAATGCATCATAGGCGCAACTAATTTACTACTAGTCCTTTGCCAGTACACCCGTGTGCGGACTGAAGTTTGGTTTCAGTTGCAAACTGGTTTCAGACGCAACTGGTTTGCAACGAGTGGCACTGTGTGCGCTGGGCCTTAATTGACTAAATTATGTACATTGACAATAAATATTTATTTAGAAATTTTGAATTCTGCTACCATTGTTTAATATTTTTGAGTAGTCGTTCTAGTAATCGTGTCTTCACTTTTAAAATTAATTATACTCTTTAATACATCGTCCCTGCCACGTCAAACTAACAGATATGCAAATCGGAGCAAAATAGGAACGAACATATTTTAACCATTGATGAAATTATATATTGAAAAATGGTCTTATTCGATACTTTATTTAAGTCATTAAAGGCTATTCTATAAAGGGGTTAGAGTTACGACAAGCCGTATAGCCCGCAATACATAGCAAAGTCCCGAATCTAAAACCGAGATTTTGCATATTCGATATTTTGACATGGCAGGGACGATATGATGTACATATATTTTAAACAGTTTTATTAATTGTTTTAAATATATGTAAAATTGTGAGTTTATAGATATCACAGTAATCCTTTTAAGTTAAAAATAATTTTAAGCTAAAGCATAAGGCTTTCTCTTTTTAAGTGAAATTATTTTCTTTTTATGGGCACGAAATTTGCATTTCAAGTCACGAAAATGTCACGAAAAAGTCACGAAATTGACTTTCTCGAAAATAGTAGGCACCCTGTGATAGACAATTTAACCTAGCCTATGGTTCTCCCCGTATCAAGACCCACTTGTGTCCCAAGTTTTGTCAAAATCGGTCAAATGGTTCGGATTTGTATAAGGAATAAACATACAGACAGACAGCTGGTATAAGATTTAGACCAAGCCTATATGCGTTTAATGTTTCTTAAAACATCAAATATAGGTTCTTCATACCGAGACGATTCATTTGATACACCACATGATGGGTTTCCGAAGTAAGTACAAACCTGGCACCCCCCTCCCCCGCCCCGGAAGCGGAGTCAAACACAACTTTTCAGGATTTTTCAATTTTTTCATTTAATAACTCCCTCATATCCATCATCCTGAAAAGTTTCAAGTCTCTAGCATCATGGGAAGTGCCTAATAATTTTGATACGTCAGTCAGTGAATGAGTGAGTGAGTCCTATAAATCCCGATTTTCGATCGCTTGTATCTCAGAAACTATTCCATGTAGAATTATGAAAACTTCCAGTTTTACTCACATCTAGTAGTATAATACCTGTGTAAAATTTCATAACTTTATCTCTACCTGGTTGAAAGTTATGAGAGGGTAAAAATCGGCTCTAAGACCGCCTGTAATATACACACAGTATGCTTAGGCCGGAACTTGGCCTGGCGCACTACTGTGCGCCTAGATTACACAGGATGCGCAGAAACTAGTATGAATAATCTGACATACAACTAATATGATTTAACTAATGAGCCGAAGACCTGAATAGAAGAAAAACAGAATCGACAATTAAGGAATCCCGGGATTATTTTCTCCGAGAAGTAGCACGACATTTTTTATCCATAATTTTTACGTAAGTGTTGTGAGAAAAAAGGAAGATTTACGAGAATAAGAATACCTACTATTTTTCAGTAATTGAGCTTCCTTGAGCTTTAATGTTTATCACTAAGGAACGGGTGTTATTGTATTTAAATAGTTCTATCTGATTCTTAAATCGTAAGTGTTGATGTAATTCTGCACTTATTAAGTGATAAAGCAACAAAAGATAAATAAAGCAGTGTTTTATTTTACATAATTTGTGCAAACTCCATATTTTTACATATTCTGCCATAAATACATATTTCGATATTCCTTTTATTTGTAATTGAAAAAATGAAGGGCAAAGCGAGAAAGGAAATAATACATTACCCATTGAGTCTAGGTCACTAATGAGTTTTGGTTAATTTACTAATTCCAAGAAGCATGCTACGCTTGCCCGGCGCTAATGCTCTAGGAGCAGATGCGTTTAAAAAAAAAAATATATATAACAAATGATTGTTCAACAATTGTATTATTCCTTTAGTCTAGTCTCTAAGACAAATGAATTAGTGAAAGAATCATGTCGATATCATTTTCCAAACTCGAGGTATAAAATAATGTATTTTGAACCTGACTTCTTAGCTCCTAAGGTGCATTAGACGAAACGTTCAGACCTGATTGGTGACCCCACCACTGTATACTCTCCTTATGAGATCAGACTGGCGTCATTTTTTTTTTTTTTTTTTTTTTTTTTTTTTTTTTATATTTATTTTATGAGCTTTTCGCAACTATAGCGACGTGCTCAGAACAAACATTATACATATATACATACATACATATCTACATGCATATATACATACACATCTACATGCATATACAAACACATTATTATATATATACATCAACATCAACAATATATACATCATCATTATTATATATATACATCAAATTATACAAATATACATTACACTATGTTTATCTAGTTTAATGAATTATTACATGTGATCTTAAAACTTGTAACAAGCAAAAATAATTCGTCTCCTACAATTAGCAATTATCAGAGGATAGAGCTATTATGGAACGTGTTACTAATGAAGAAAAGTCTTCTCATACGTCTGAGATTTCAACTGGAGGTAACAATTCATGGTTTACTGAATCAAGAACCAAAACTGAACCAGACGAACTCACACCGCGTTACTTAATAGTAAAAATGACAGGAACAGGTATGTCATTTAATCAAACTAATCCCTTTGTTATCAACAAATGGCTCAATACTTTCTCCAAAAACATTTGGGTTAAAAAATTGAAAAGGGATGGAGTTCTTCTTCTTGAAGTTCAACAAAGCTCAGTTTCCTTTAAATTACTTAAAGCCAAATATTTTAATGGCGTTCCAGTAGTAGTGACTCCACATGAAAATCTAAATCACTCTCGTGGAGTATTCTACTGTAGAGATATTGCTGATGTTCCAGACTCCGACATTCTTAATGAGCTATCGGAACAGAAGGTAATCGACCTGAAACGACTGCCATGTAAAGGGATGAAATATTCTCCGCTATTTGCAGTAACAATAGCATCTACAGTTTTACCCGAGAAGCTGAATATTGGGTATCTCTCAGTAAAACTAAGGCCACATATCCCCTTGCCATTAATGTGCTATCGTTGCTGCACTTTAAACCATCACTCTAAAACCTGCGAAAAAGAGGCGAAATGTGCAAAATGTTCGAAAGCCAAACATGATGGAGATTGTTCCGAAACCAGATGTTGTCTGTGCCATGTAACCTCACTTCTTCAAGAAATGCCCCACCTACAGGAAGGAAATGGAAATTAAGAAGGTTATGGTACATCAAAAATTGAGTTATTCGGTAGCAAAAAGGAGATTCACTGAAAACACCTCAAACATATACGCCGAAAAAGCAAAATCTGGAATCAGCGAGCACGCCATCAACAAAATTCTGGAGCTCATCAAGAACATTTCCACGGCTTCGAAGAACGATGCAGCTAATGAATCATTAAATACTAATTCTGGTGGAAACCACAAACCGGGCTCATCGAGGAAAAAGCGTGTCACATGAATAGTAACTACACGAGTAATTCATACATGTTTTTAACCTTAACAAAATAGCTATGTCATTCCTTCAATGGAATATAAACGGTTTAAAAACACATGTGGATGATCTGAAGTACCTGTTACGAGAAAAACAAATTGGTATAGCTGGAGTACAAGAAACTCACTTAATCCCAGGTAAGGAAGTCAATGTTCATGGCTTTTCGGTATATAGGAATGATTACTGTTTGGGAGAAAGAGCTTGTGGCGGGGTCGCTATACTTGTTAGGGATAACATTTACAGTGAACCTGTCCGATTACTGACTACGTTACAGGCTGTGGCAGTCTCAGTTCTTCTACCGAACCGGCATACTGTCTGTTCACTCTATCTTCCACCGAGTCAACCGATAGACGTACATGCCCTACAGGACTTACTCAACTTACTCCACCTGTACTGATACTTACTGACGCGAACGCACTAAGCGACATGTGGAATTCCCCATTTACGAACAATCGTGGGCAGCATCTACAACAAGTACTGGAACATTTTGACTTAATGACACTTAACGACGACTCACAAACTCACTTATGGTATGCCCTAGAACTGGCACTCTGTCGAATATTGACATATGCTCTGTATGCTCGCCTTCCATATATACACGCTACAACTGGGAAGTGCTCAATGACACGCTCTCAAGCGATCATTTTCCCATCTTAGTAACACCTATGACTCGAACTCCTCCTTTCAGACAGAACCAACTTACAACACCAAAAAAGCAGACTGGGACTTGTTTAGACTGTATTTAACAGAGGAACTTACTACGAAGGAAATTGACGATATTGATGAACTAGTCGCTGTCATTCTTGAAGCAGCTGATTACAGCATCCCCAAAAAAATGAACAATTTCCACAAAGTGCCAGTTCCTTGGTGGAATGATGAGTGTAAAACAGCAGTAAATGACCGGAAAAGAGCACTTCGTTTATTCCGTAGGCATCCATCTGACAGGAATCTCCAGGAATACAAAAGGTTGAAGGCAAAGGCTCAATGGGTGATTAAGCCTAACAAAAGACAGTGCTGGACGGAATTTCTTTCATCAATTAACAAACACACTCCATCGCATAAGATTTGGGATAACATCAATAAAATCAAACATAAAAAGTACAGACAACCAATTACAGGACTCGTACAGAAAGGACTTACATTTATTGACCCGATAGAGATCAGTAACATTTTCGGAAAACAATTTGAACAGATTTCTAGTGACAGTAACTTCACAAACAACTTTCTAGATTCAAAAAACAAGCTGAACAAACAGAATTACCCTTTTCAGCCGACCTCGACCACCACATCAACGATCCCATCACAATTAAAGAACTCAATCTAGTATTCAAAACAATCCGACAAACTTCACCTGGACCAGACAAAATTACTTACGAAATGTTAAAAAACTTACCACCCTTGGGCCTTGCTCTTCTTTTAAATATGTATAATAAAATATTCCTTGACGGAGCATATCCTCACTCATGGAATCAGGCTATTATCGTACCGATTCTGAAGAATGGCAAAGACAAGAGGCTCCCCTCCAGTTATCGCCCGGTGTCGTTGACCAATTGTATATCAAAAATTTTTGAAAAAATAATATGCAAAAGATTGGTCTGGCTTCTAGAAAGAGAGAATCTACTTTCACCACATCAATGTGCATTCCGGCCTGGTCACAGCACATTAGATCACATTAGCCGGCTTGAAAATGATGTACTAAATTCTTTCATCCAGAAGAAGTTGGTACTAGCAGCTTCTCTGGATTTGGAGAAAGCATTCGATACCGTCTGGAGAAGGTTAATAATAAATTAGTTGTGCAATTGGGGATTTCAAGGTCCGATCTTGTCATTCATAAAGAATTATCTACGTAATAGACGATTCCGAGTGAGGATAGGGTCAGCTCTATCAGATGAATTCCTTCAGGAAAACGGAGTGCCTCAGGGAGGAGTTCTTAGTGCCACCCTGTTTAACATAGCAGTAGATTCGATCAGATCTTTCATCCCAAATACAGTGAGCTATTGCCAATATGCTGATGACATACTCATCTACACTGCATCCAAAGACATAAACACAGCACAGGACCAACTACAAGACACATTACATCGACTTGAACATTGGTGTTCCTTAACTGGGTTTAAGATTTCCAAAGAAAAATCCAGCTGTATACTATTTACACGAAAGAGAACATTCCTCAACCCAAGACTGCAATTGTACAATTATTATTTACCAGTTGTAAATACAATTAAATTTCTCGGGTTGCTGTTTGATCGGCGTCTGACTTGGATCCTCCACTTAAAAGAACTCCTCAATAAATCTAAAAAATCACTTAATTTATTGAGGATTCTTAGCAATACAAAATGGGGTGCTGACAGATGTTCTATGCTCACTTTCTATAGAGCATACACCAGGTCAATTCTGGATTATGGGTGTCAAGCATATTCATCTGCCAGTAAGAGATCACTACAAATGTTAGACCCGATACATAACGCAGGAATCAGAATAGCGACTGGTGCATTCAGATCTAGCCCATGTGTCAGCTTGTATGTCGAAGCCAGCGAGCCGCCATTGGAGTACAGGCGTCAGGAATTTTGTTTAAGATTTTACACAAAACTCAATTTTCTAAATACACCATGCACACAAACATTAATACAAAACCCATTTATAGCTATGTACAACCAGACGGGAACAAGACAAAGACCACTGAACATAAGGATACTTGACTACTCAGCGAACACAGACCTACTGACCATTCCTACGTACTCAAGACACCTGCAGACTTACTTACCGTGGAGAATAAATAACTTAGAAATTAACTTAAAATTATCAAAATTCAATAAAAACAGCCCTCTTTCTAAACATTTTTACAAAAATGAGTTTAACTATCTTCTATCGCTGTATCCAGATGCACTCCTAGCATTTACAGACGGATCAAAATCTAGAGAAGGCACTGGATCAGCAGCTATAACGGGAAATTCTAAATTTGGCATTAAAATAAACACTAAATCAACCGTTTTTTCAGCAGAATTGCAGGGAATACTTTTGGCACTGAAAAATATAACAATAATTTCAAATAAGACAATTTTTATATGTTCAGATTCCCTAAGTTCTCTACTCTCCCTCACCAACGTATACGAGACACACACACTGCTGACTGAGATTCTTCAAGAAATACACGACTTACAAACTTACAGCATACAAGTAGTACTTCTGTGGATACCGGGACACATGGACATCTCAGGGAACACAGAAGCTGACAAATATGCTAAACAAATTACAGAAAAATGTACAGTTGACGTGCAAGAATTAACGGTACAGGACTTACACACTTACATAAAAACTTACTTACAAAATGAATGGCAAAAAACGTGGACGAACATGACAAACAATAAACTAAGGGAAATCAAGAATGTGTTTGGCCCTCGAGCAACCGATCGAACAGAAGAGACGAGGTTGTCCTTACTCGATTGCGGATCGGGCATTCATTACTAACACATCGCCACTTAATGACGAGACAGGACGGACCAGTTTGTGCCATCTGTAACACAAACTTGACTATTAAACACATACTAACTGACTGCAAAGAACGAGACAGATTAAACCTGCCATACTACATGACTGAATTCCTGACAGATGACAGTCCACACATAAACACAATAATCATGCACCTCATAGATACAAACATCTACAATCAAATTTAGAATACATTCATTGTAGAAATTATAATAACATGTATGTTTTAACGTGAAGTAAAGTAATGGACACAATCTTTCAAAACTTTAAATTTCCAGGCTTTTTTCTAGGAAATTTTTTCTAATATATATATGTCTATGTCTATTGATATATAAATATATATATATATATATATATATATATATATATATATATATATATATATATATATTGATTTGTCAGTGGTTTCTACCGCCAACATATGAAAAAGAGCGAATCGCTTCTTTCGCAAGCTCTTTATTAAATATAAATAAATATATAGTTTATTCTACTTCTAGACATAGGATAATACTATTCAGATTAAGATATAATAGAATAAATACCTTAATAAAGATATACTATCATAGAACATTAATAAATATATAATAGAGAAAGATAAATAAAGATATAATATAATAGAGCGTTAATAAAGAAATAATAGAATAAATACATTAATTAAGATATAATAGAATATTAAAAAAAAAAAAAAGAAAAAAAAAAGGGGCTTAGCTAGAATTTAATTTAACTTTGCTAGTTTTGTTTTGTCACAAGATATATATATATATATATATATATATATATATATATATATATATACATATACATACACACATACATACATATATACACAAATACATACAAATATGCATGCACAAATGTACACACCTGCACACACGCACATATAACATATAAATAAACAATGGTATATTTTTTATATAAATAATAATGGTATATATAAACAAATCTCTATGGGTTGTTTTCACTCTTCTTCCTTTTTAAATTTATGCTATAATCTGGTTAGTAAGTTTGTCTTGTTTAGGTAGTTCAATATCTCATCTATATATTTGCTTCCATCGCCGAGTAATTCAGTCATATTGTAAGGTAAGTCATAGTTTTGTCGCTGTAAACATTCAGTGAGTATGTGCTTTATAGTCAGGGGTGTGTTACACTGTGTACATGTCGGTCTTTCATGTCTTGTCATGAGATAAGAGTGTGTCAGTCGGGAATGGCCAATTCTTAAGCGGCATAATATCACTTCGTCTCTTCTATTATCCCTTTTGCTTGAAGGCCATTCACTTACTGTTCCTTTGATTTCTCGAAGTTTGTTATCCGTCGTCATGTGCCAGGATTGTTCCCACTTCTCTGTAACAAATCTTCTGGCTTCAGTTTGCATATCTTGTAATGTAACTCCGTGTATGTCCAGTTGGTTTTGTCTTGTAGCCGTCCGAGCCAGTACGTCAGCTTGAGTGCTGTGTCCTATGTCCTCATGTCCTGGGAGCCAATATATTGTTATTTCTTTATTCGTCCTGTGTATCTGTTCTAGTATGTTCATCATGAAGGGATTGTCGTTGTACATGTTTTGTAGTCCATGTATTGAGCTGAGTGAGTCCGTAAAAATCGTTATTTTTGGTTGCTGAATGTGGTGTGCATTTTCCAGGGCAATGTGAATGGCGTGCAGCTCAGCAGAATAGATACTTGTACTTTTTGTTAGTTTCAGCTGAAAAGTGTTTATACCTATTACAGCTGCTGCGCCTGTGCCCTCAGCTGTCTTGGATCCGTCCGTGTAAATAAACATTGTGTCTTTATTTTTGTCAATGTATGACTTGAATATGTGTTTGTATGAATGTGTAGAAGTCGGGTCGGATTTTTTGTATTTAGTCAGTCCTAGGTCTAGTTTCAAATTGTTTAGAGTCCATGGTATGAATGTTACGGGAGGTCTGGGTAAGAGTTGTGTTTGTAGTAGGTCAGTGTCTTGTGCATAAATCATACATCTTACCAGCAGTGGGCGTTGCCTGAATGGTTGCATTTCGTATTTTCTCAACAATTCCTCGTCAGTAGATTGCGGGACGCACTTACTATTTAAATATTTAGTTTTAAGGCAGTATTTCAAACAGTTCTGCATACGTCTGTATTCCAATGGTAATTCTCCACATTCTGCATGGAGGCTATTAGATGGGCTGGATCTAAAGGCTCCTGTTGCGATGCGTAAACCAGTGTTTTGTATCGAGTCTAGGATTTTAAGAGTACTGGGCTTGGCAGATGTTTACGCTACACTCCCATAATCCAGAAGAGACCTGGTATATGCACGATAGAATGTCAGCATTACACTTCTGTCTGCTCCCCACTTTGCATTGCATAAAATCATTAAGAGATGTAAGGATTTTTTACATCTATCAACGAGATTTTTTAGGTGGGGAACCGAGGTAAGTTTAGAGTCAAAGAGGAGTCCTAAGAATTTTATGTAGTTTGTAAAGTGGATAGGAGTATTATTTAAGTTCAATGTAATTTGTGGTATACGTTGCTTTTTTGTAAAAATTATCATTTTACGTTTGACAATTTAAAAATGCATGTTGTTGCAAACAATTATCCAAAATAATGTTCATCTGTAGAAATTGCCAACCTAATTTTTCTTCTTTTACAATGAGTTCCTAATTTTCATTTATGCTTTATTTTTCACAATATGAGTTTTAGCAATTTTATCTATATATTTTCAACATCTGCTCATTTATAATAATAGAGTTTCAGGGCGCTAATAGCCATGATTTGTTGATGCGCCGTAAAAAAGAAAAAAAAAAAAAAAAAAAAAAAAAAAGTTTCAACATATTATTTATACTTTTCCTTTCCATATTTTATAGTATCTTCGGTATTTGTTTACTAAATATTTTTAATTTTGTATTACATATTTCGTTATAAATAATAAATAGTTAAATATATATGTACATATTTTGAATTTTATTTTACATGAACATCCGTTCCCTATTTACCAGTTTCCAAAGGAATGAAACATTGAGGTTGAACTCATGGAAAAAAAATTTGACAGCACTTTAGGATTGCGTCATCGGCTTGACGTCAAGTCGAGGTATTCCTTCATCCAGGGATAAAGAAAACGCGCTAATAGAGGAACAGTTAGTTATCCTGTAAAACACAACACCCTTTCTGTATTTTCTCATCTCACTCTTTCTCTTTTTTTTTCTTTTTTTTTTTAGAATTGTGAGGATGAAGAGAGGAGAGTTGGATAAAATAAAATCTAATTTAAGGAACTACAAAGGTCAATATAGAAAGTCTTTCCGAGAGATCCTGAAGCAATTGCAATCAGGGGTAACAGAAAAACCCCTGAGGATCTAAAAAGATCACTCGTCAGGTTTCATTCAGCCCTTTTATATCCGGAGTCTTATATTCAAGCCCTCATGAACTCAACTCTAACAATAATTGCGAGATATTCGTTTAAAGAGAGCGCTATTTGTAATTGAATAGCTAAGTGAATAAAATGAATATTCATGATAAATTATTAAAATAATTTTAATTTTACTATGTGGACTAATGGAAATGGCCCCAACTCTCCCCCCCCCCCTAGGAATTTTCCTAGCCCCCCTGAAATTATTTCCTATATACGCCCATGGTGCGATTCCGTAGAGAAAAGCAGTTATGTTCAATTTTCTGTTGTTTATTTTTAGCGCGAATATATTTTTTATTTAATAAGAAAATATTGCTTCATTGTTCATGGTAATTATTTCATCATAAAGTAGACAAAATTTCCTTTAAGAGAACAGTGCACAGATAGCAGATACTTTCTGGACGTCTAATAACGCACTTTGTTTTTCTCGAGGAATCGGAGGTTTTTCACGAATTTTTTCCTCAGCCCCCTAACGGACTACAGATTCACTACTTACAGGAAAACATTTTCATTTTGTAACCATTAAATCTCTGCTAATGTAGTCGAATTTAATGGAGAGGTAGGTAGATCGATTGACTCTTTTGTCGAAAAATATAAAATGGAGTTTTGTTAGTTTCAAATTACCTTGGGAGAACAAATTATGGATTACTCATTTTTTATTGGCCAAGCGGTGGGAATGCATTGCCCTGTCCGGAAGCAATAAAAAGTAACTAAAGAACTTGCTGTAAAAGTTTTTCATTTGAGAGATATGTCACATTTTGTGTTTTCCAAATTTCTATTGATTTATCTTATAAGTGATGTAGTTGGCACTCTTTAGAGTAAACTAAAAAATGTGCTAATGTAATTAAAATTTTAGAAGTGTTTGCACAGAACATTTTCCCTACGGAATGGGACCATACTTTAAATGATCTTTTTTGCTGGAAATAATGTCTGGAATCGCCTCGAAGAGTTTGGCTACTTAGCCCTGAATCACCCTATATATGTATATGTATATGTATATACAGGGTGTCCCACATTGAGATGTCATAATTTTAAGGGTTTATTCTGCACCTCATTTGTAGTTCAGGGACGCAGAAATTAGCGTCCCATCTCAACATGTAGCAGAGCTATTCAAACTTTTGTCGAATTTCAAAACTATTGGGTTTTCTTATGAAAAACTTTGTTTTCCGGATTTCTGGTCTATGTATCGTAAATGACGACCACATTTTTAGAATCTACATTAAATTTCCAATATGAAATACCCATTATTGAAATGTTGTCATGTAAATTAAGAGCTACACTAAGAGCCATATAGATGTGAACTATTGTTATTAGGGTTTTCTTAACTCATTCAATATTTTCTTAATCAGCTATTTGTAGACTTAGCGGTTTGCTTCCACCTTAAATAAGCTTTAAAATGGTACCTAGAAATGTGGGGTGGAAAATTTTCAGCTATGTTTTTCCGGAAAATTTTCCATTTACAAAAAGCAGTTTTTTGGTAAATTTTTTCTAGGAAATATATGAGCTATCCATATTCTCTTATATTAGCTAATTTCTGAACCATTTAAACGAAAACTACAGGTATAATTCAACTTTTTAATCCACATGAATAAAATTAAATGAGATTATGTTTTACCTTACAATTGTTATATTGCTTATGTAATAACTCATAAAAAGTCATTTCACTCTATTTCATAGTAAAAGATCACTCAAAGAAAATGAATTGCCGATTTCTCTTAATATTTGATAAACAAGGTTGTAGCGGAAACCACTCTGTACTAGATACAACAGTTTTAAGAAAAGTCACCTTTTGTAAACAACACTAGATTGGAATTAAAAAAAAAAAAAAAATTGTGGACGTTCTACATTTTGTAGAAGTCCATGAAGGCAACAAAATTATAGGTAAATGCAAATATTGTGATGTAAATAGATTTACAGATTAACACAAGGCGAAGCTGCTATCAGTTTCACGACGAGCGATGACATTGCCATCCCTTCCACCTCCTGGTTTTAGTAAAATACTCGTTTTAGCGCGGTTCCTCCCTCCCCCATAGGGAGGAACCCCGCTTATAAGGTTGATACAATGAAACAATCCGGAAGTGCCGACTAGAAAATTTCGCGTTTCAGAACCCCTAGAAACCGAAAATAACGGTGGTTCAAATTTGTATATATATATATATATATATATATATATATATATATATATATATATATATATATATATTCGTCTGTTCGCTCTCTAGGTAGAAGACGAATGGTCAGATTGTGATGAAATTTGGTACAAAAATCCGTCGTCTAATTTGAAAGGTCAAGTTCGTTAGCCAGCAGAATCCGCCCACTGGAAGATGGCGTTTGGGGCGAAATTCGCGCAAAAAAACGCTTACGTTTTTGAGTTCATAAGCTTGTAAGTACTCGTTTTATAGGCTTCTTGGGCTAGGAAAACGAATGAAACCATTTTCAAGGCGATAGCTTTAACCGTTTTCGAGAAAATTGGAAAAATAGTTTTTGAATACCGTTTTTGGTTTGGGTACTTAGAATCATGGGATTCAGTTGAAACATTTTCTGCATGTTCTACTTTAATTAAAACTAATATGTTGAAATTTTTGTTACGTTTGGAGTTTAGGAAGGGTTAGAATAAAATATTTTATTAACAGACATAAAAAGTTTTGGTAACTTTGTATACTTTCCTTAATATCTCGAAAATGGTTGAGAATCTTGGGATACGGAAGATGACCATTAGAAAGCTCACTTAATGCTCTTCAAAAATGGTTCTGATGAAAGTTTTGATTAGGCGATGTCAATCGGAGAAATAAGTGCTTAAAACTTTAAAGTAATTGATTTCGCTTATTCGAACTGTTCTTTTTGTCTTTGATTTTGGTACTTAGAATTATGGGATTCAGTTGAAACATTTTCTGCATGTTTGAATTGTATCAACACTAATATGTTGAAATTTTAGTTACGTTTGGAGTAAAGGAAGGGTTAGAATAAAATATTTTATTAACAGACAAGAAAAGTTTTGGTAACCTTTTATAATTTCGTTAGTATCTCGAAAACCGTTGACAATCTTGGGAAGCGAAAGGTTACCATTCGAAAGCTTACTAAATGGTCTACAAAAAAGGTTCTAAAGAAAGTTTTGAATAAGCGATGTCAATCGGATAAATAAGTGCTTAAACTTTGAAGTAATTGATTTCGTTTATTCGAACGGTTCTTTTTGTCTTTGATTTTGGTACTTCGAATTATGGGATTCAGTTGAAACATTTTCTGCATGTTCTAATTTCATCAAAACTAGTATGCTGAAAATTTACTTACGTTTGGAGTTAAGGAAGGGTTAAATTAAAATAATTTATTAATAGAGATGAAAAGCTTTGGAAACTTCGTATACTTTCCTTAATATCTCGAAAACGGTTGAGAATCTTGGTAAACGGATGGTTCCATTCGAAAGCTTACTAAATGCTCTAGAAAACAGGTTCTGAAGAAAGTTTTGATTAGGCGATGTCAAACGGAGAAATAAGTACATATAACTTAGAAGTTTGATAAACGATAATTGATTTCGTTTATTTATACGGTTCTTTTTGTCTGTTTTTATTTCTTGTTATTTTGTTATTGCTTCTAGGAGGAGGATGTATTTCTCAATAAAACAGGGGAATAAATACAAATTCTTTGAACCTGTAACAGAACTGAAAACGTAAATATTCTCTGTGTAAAGTCAGTCTGGGTCGAGGTAGTAGGCCGGTTCAGGTAGGCTTTTATTGCACTTCATAAATCAAGATTCATTGTTCTCATCAATCATTCTAGGACAGCTGACAGTTACCTTTACCTGTAGGAAGTCATGCAGCCAAATTCTATACTAGAAATATAATTATATTTTGTGGTTGAATGTGGCCGTGGTTCAATAAAAAATAACACTACTTTCTCATTTTCATGTACAATTTTATTTTGTTTAATTGCATTTAAAAGTAAAATGGATATGTTTGCACTGCAAGTTAAGTAAATTAGAAATATATTCGTAGAAGAGTCTTCGTAGACCGAAACTTGGGACGGCAGAAAGAGTAATTTCTGCTTAGGATAGTTTCATCCCTAGCTAAAAATCATGTTTTTTTTTTTTTTTATATTTGTTTACATTAGGAATGATCCAAACAAAGTAATAACTGTTTCTATTCTAAGTCTACAAAATAACACTAGGGATATGAATGGAACCGCGCTAAGATGACGCAGTTCCTGCGAGTCGGACTTTTTACTGTTAAATGCAATTAAAATAAGCAACGACCAGTTAAAACGTTAGGTAATCAGATACAAAAATCCAAAACTAAATCAAAAGAGCAAAACTAACAAAGCGAATTTTCAAGGTCTTATTTCTCCGATTGACATCACCTTATCAAAAATTACATCAGAACCTTTTTAGCGCGGTTCCTCCCTCCCCCATAGGGAGGAACCCCGCTTATAAGGTTGATACAATGAAACAATCCGGAAGTGCCGACTAGAAAATTTCGCGTTTCAGAACCCCTACAGACCGAAAATAACGGTGGTTCAAATTTGTATATATATATATATATATATATATATATATATATATATATATATATGTATATATATATATATATATATATATATATATATATATATACATATATTTGTCTGTTCGCTCATTTCTGGCTTCCCTAATGGTCCGATTGTGATGAAATTTGGTACAAAAATCCGTCTTCCAATTTGAAAGGTCAAGTTCGTTAACCAGCAGAATCCGCCCACTGAAAGATGGCGTTTGGGGCGAAATTCGCGCAAAAAAAATCGTAACGCTTACGTTTTTGAGTTCATAAGCTTGTAAGTACTCGATTTATAGGCTTCTTGGGCTAGGAAAAGAATGAAACCATTTTCAAGGCGATAGCTTTAACCGTTTTCGAGAAAATTGGAAAAATAGTTTTTGAATGCCGTTTTTGGTTTGGGTACTTAGAATCAATGGATTCAGTTGAAACATTTTCTGCACGTTCTACTTTCATTAAAACTAATATGTTGAAATTTTTGTTACGTTTGGAGTTAAGGAAGGGTTAGAATAAAATATTTTATTAACAGACATAAAAATTTTTGGTAACTTTGTATACTTTCCTTAATATTTCGAAAAAGGTTGAGAATCTTGCGAAACGTAAGATCACCATTAGAAAGATTACTAAATGCTCTACAAAAATGGTTCTAATGAAAGTTTTGATTAGGCGATGTCAATCGGAGAAATAAGTGCTTAAACCTTTAAATTAATTGATTTCGCTTATTCGAACTGTTCTTTTTGTCTTTGATTTTGGTACTATGGGAATTATGGGATTCAGTTGAAACATTTTCTGCATGTTCGAATTTCATCAACACTAATATGTTCAAATGTTGGTTACGTTTGGAGAAAAGAAAGGGTTAGAATAAAATATTTTATTAACAGACAAGAAAAGTTTTGGTAACTTTGTATACTTGCGTTAGTATCTCGAAAACCGTTGACAATCTTGGGAAGCAGAAGGTTACCATTCGAAAACTTACTAAATGCTCTACAAAAAAGGTTCTAAAGAAAGTTTTAATCAGGCGATGTCAATCGGAATTGATTTCGTTTATTCGAACTGTTCTTCTTGTCTGTTTTTTCCTTGTTATTTTTAAATTGCTTATAGTCGGATAATGTATTTGACAACAAAACAGATTAAGTAAAATAAGAAGATCAAGTTATCGTTAAAAATGTAGCGTTCAAAGAGAGAGATCCCAAGACTTATGGGATAACTGACCCATACAGGTAAGATTGTAAATCAAGACCTTTCAAGACTGGTTTGTTTGAGATTTCATTTGGATAGGTGTTTCGCTATTGATCTAAACAAAGTAATAACTGTTTCTATTTTATGCCTTCATAAACACTAAAGATAAGAACAGAACCGCGCTAAGATGACGCAGTTCCTGCAAATCGGACTTTTTTTTGTAGAGAATTTAGTATACTTTCGAATGATAACCATCCACTTGCCACGATCTTCCTACCGTTTTCGAGATATGTATTTTAGAAAATATATGAAAATCCCTAAACTTTTCATACCTGTTAATGAAATATTTTATTTCCAGTACTTCCTTAACTCCACCACCAAAATTTACCTATCATAGATTAGATGAATATCAAATGTCTGGAACAAGTTTTAACTGAATTAATCGTTTCGGAATACCCAAACTGTAAATTAGTTTAAAAAAGTAGGTGTTTCAATGTTTCTCGAAAACGGTTGCAGGTATCGCTTAAAAATGGTTTCATTCATATTTTAGCGCGGTTCCTCCCTCCCCCATAGGGAGGAACCCCGCTTATAAGGTTGATACAATGAAACAATCCGGAAGTGCCGACAAGAAAATTTCGCGTTTCAGAACCCCTAGAGACCGAAAATAACGGTGGCTCAAATTTGTATATTTATATATATATATATATATATATATATATATATATATATATATATATATATATGTATATATTTATATATATATATATATATATATATATATATATATATATATATTTGTCTGTTCGCTCTCTAGCTCGAAGACGAATGGTCCGATTTTGATGAAATTTGGTACAAAAATCAGTCGTCCAATATGAAAGGTCAAGTTCGTTATCCAGCAGAATCCGCCCACTGGAAGATGGCGTTTGGGGCGAAATTGAAATAATCCGGAAGTGCCGACTAGAAAATTTCGCGTTTCAGAACCCCTAGAAACCGAAAATAACGGTGGTTCAAATTTGTATATATATATATATATATATATATATATATATATATATATATATATTCGTCTGTTCGCTCTCTAGGTAGAAGACGAATGGTCAGATTGTGATGAAATTTGGTACAAAAATCCGTCGTCTAATTTGAAAGGTCAAGTTCGTTAGCCAGCAGAATCCGCCCACTGGAAGATGGCGTTTGGGGCGAAATTCGCGCAAAAAAACGCTTACGTTTTTGAGTTCATAAGCTTGTAAGTACTCTTTTTATAGGCTTCTTGGGCTAGGAAAACGAATGAAACCATTTTCAAGGCGATAGCTTTAACCGTTTTCGAGAAAATTGGAAAAATAGTTTTTGAATACCGTTTTTAATTTGGGTACTTAGAATCATGGGATTCAGTTGAAACATTTTCTGCATGTTCTACTGTCATTAAAACTAATATGTTGAAATTTTGGTTACGTTTGGAGTTAAGGAAGGGTTAGAATAAAATATTTTATTAACAGACATAAAAAGTTTTGGTAACTTTGTATATTTTCCTTAATATCTCGAAAAAGGTTAAGAATTTGGTAAACGAAAGAATACCATTAGAAAGCTTACTAAATGCTCTACAAAAAAGGTTCTGATGAAAGTTTTGATTAGGCGATGTCAATCGGAGAAATAAGTGCTTAAAACATTAAAGTAATTGATTTTGCTTATTCGAACTGTTCTTTTTGTCTGTTTTTATTCCTTGTTATTTTTTAATTGCTTATAGTTGGATAATATATTTTACAATAAAACAGATTAGGCAAAATAAGAAAAACAATTCATTGTTAGAAATATAGCTTGCCAAGAGAAAAAGATTCGTTGACGTCTTTTGAATATTTTCAATTGCCTTTATGCTGTTGGTTTTTTTATTTTATTTTTTAATTGATTTCATCTGTAGAATTATTACTATAGTAAAAGAACACAGGAATGTGTGAAAATATTTGATATTTTCCAATTCATTGAAACGTATGAAATGAAGTATCGGTAGAAGAGGATTCTAGGGTCTTGCGGACCTGACCCCAGGTATAGCCAGCCATAAAACCCTTTGAACAAAGGCCGAGGAAAATATTATCTGTTTCTATTCTATGCTTTTCAAATGAGAATAGGGATATGAACAGGAACCGGGGTCTCTCGTGGTCTAATAGCTAGCGCCTTGGATTCATAAGCGGGAGATGGTGGGTTCGATTCCCAACCTCCGGCAGGAATTTTATCATCCCACGGCTCGCTGGTGAAATTCCTCGATACACCCTGGATGTCGGCGCTAATGACCTAGATGTAGATGTGGCGTAAAAAAAAAAGAAAAAAAAAAAAAAAAAAAAAAAAAAAAACTGGAACCGCGCTAAGATGACGCAGTTCCTGCGAGTCGGACTTTTTACGTCAAGATACCTATTAAACGAGTTACTGCAAGCATGAGAGCCATTATGTCAACCTCATAAGCGGGTTTTCTTCCTATGGAGGGACGGAGGGACAGCACTAAAAATACGCAAATCGATCAAAAAACAACTAATTAATAAAAACTAAAACTAAAAATATAATTATGAAAATATTTGTAAAAATCTTTAAAAAAATAAATTAATAATACAAATTAAATTAAAGGAACACACCTCCTCGAATTGTTAATTTAATTTAATAATATCCTAGTATTCCACAGTTAGATGCTTATAAAATTACGATCAAAATCTTATATTGTATTTGATTTTTTCCTATAAATTCTTGAATGAAACTTCGATCATTTGTTCTGATTTACAACACATTTTAGCGCGGTTCCTCCCTTGCTCCATAGGGAGGAAACCCGCTTATGAGGTTGACCTCATGACGCAATCCGGAAGTGACTATAACATGTTCTGAAACGAGAAAATAATGGTTCAGAACCCATTGATCCCGAAAATAATTCTGGCTCAAATTTGTATGTATGTATCTATGTATGTATATATATATATATATATATATATATATATATAGATATATATATGTCACAGGCTCAAAAATAGCCTAAATTTGATGAAATTTGGTACAAACATCTTTTGTCTAATTTAAAAGCTGAAGTTCGTTAACCGTTAGAATTCGACGACCAAAACGTGCGTTTTGGAGCGAAATTTGCATGGGAAAATTCGTAATGCAGACGTTTTAGAGTTAATATGCTTGCAGGTATTCGTTTAATAGGTTCTCTAATGTAGGAAAACAAATGAAACCATTTTTAAGGCAATACCTGAAACCGTTTCCGAGAAAAATGGAAACATAGTTTTTGTAACTCATTTTTGGTTGAGGTACTTAAAATTGTGAGACTTAGTTGACATCTTTTATACATGTTTGTATAATAATAATATATAAAATAACATTCATCCATACTAAGGTGTTTAAAGGCACATTACTTATGGAGTTAATGACATATTAGAAAAAAAAAAAGAAAGTATTATCGTACATGAAAAGTTTTGGAATTTTCATATGTTATCCTTAATATCTTCAAAACGGTTGGAAAATTTTGGTAACTGGAACATAACCATTCGAAGGGTTACTACATTCTCAAGAAAAAACGTTTCTAAAGTAATTTTCGATGGGACGATGTCAATCAGAGAAATAAGTGCTTAAATCTTCGAAATAGTTAGTTTTCTTCATCTCAACGGGGTTTTGTCGCCGTTTACCTATCGTTTTAATTGCATTTAATAGCGCGAACATAGCGCATGCGGGAGAGTAATTTCTGCTTAGGATAATTTCAGTTTACTGTTGTGGTGCCTTAAACTTCCTTCTCTGTGATCCTATTCCTTTACTAATGGCATTAGGGATACGAACGGAACCGCCCTAAGATGACGCAGTTCCTGCGGGTTGGACTTTTTATGGTAATTCAGCTTTTTTATGAAATGTATCAGTGTTATTAATATTAAAATTCCTTTTATGTCTTTGTAAAGAAGAGAAATATGCAGTTACATTAAAATATATTTTGTTTTCATTTCGGATATATTCATACATCAATTTAACAAATAAAATATGTTGTCCAATGTGGGATTATTTAATTAATTACTGAAATATTATACATGCATAAGAGTTTTTAAAGAATTATTATATTTTAACTTTTCAGCTATATACATGATTAATAATTTATAAACCACATTTCTATGTTTTGTTTATCATAATTTTGCTTATTACTTTAGTTGGAAGGGGGGAAACTCAAAAGGGCGTCCTATGCATAATATAATATAGTTTCTAAAAATACTCTAGTGTTGCTTACTCGTACTCTCTAGCAAAGAAAGTTTAATTTACAATACTGCGAACATTTAGTGGCTAGGAAAATTTTCCGGAATTTCCGATTCAAAATTTTCCGGAAAACCCACATCTCTAATTTTTAAGTCAAAACCAATACATTTGCTTTAGTGTGAAGAACCCATTATTTAATTTCACGCAAATATGGTGATGTCCCATCCTCCCAACATTAGGTATACACACTTTTTGCTCTGATTAAGGATTAGGGGACACCTTGGAAAGAGTGAAATATGACAGAAGAACATATTTGAAATAATCACAATTATTGTTAACATATTAAATACATATGTTATATTTTTATGCTTTCAGGGTTTTGTTTTATGAAATTTCTATTTTTAAGAGTAGTAGTAGTCTTTTCATTTAAATCTATTTTTTTCGGTTTATATTTGCAGGAGAGAGTTTTTTCAATACAATTTATAATGAATAACCCAGTTACTTATAAGCAGAAATTGTAGTGTCTAATTTTATTATTTATAGAATAGAATTAAAAATAGAAATTTAATAAAACAAGACCCTCAAACTATAAAAATATAAGATCTCTATTTATTGTGTTAAAATAATAACAATAATTGTGCTTATTTCAAATATGTTCTTCTGTCATCTTTCACTCTTTCCAAATTGTCTCCTAATCCTTAATCTGAGCAAAAAGTGTGTATACCTAATGTTGGAAGGATGGGACATCACCATATTCCCGTGAAATTAAATAATTTGTTCAGATTGGCTTCTTCAAGCAGCAAATGTATTGGTTTTGACTTAGAAATCAGAAAAAAATAGACTTAAATAATTTTGGTTTTTCAAACAACAGGGTGCCATTTTAAAGCTTATTAAATAAGGCAACTTTTGAGGTGGAGGCAAACCGCTAAGTCTACAAATAGCTGATTAAGAAAATATTGAAGGAGTAAAGAAAACCCTAATAACAATAGTTCACATCTATATGGCTCTTAGTGTAGCTCCTAATTTACATGGCAACATTTTAATAATGGGTATTTCATATTGGAAAATTAATGTCGATTCTAAAAATGTGGTCGTCATTTACGATATAAAGACCAGAAATCCGGAGTGTTTTCATAAGAAAACCCAATAGTTTTGAAAATAGACAAAAGTTTGAATAGCTCTGCTACATGTTGAGATAGGACGCTAATTTCTGCGTCCCTGAACTACAAATGAGGTGCAGGATAAACCCTTAAAATTATGACACCTCACTGTGGGACACCCTTAATTTTATATGTACACATATATATATATATATATATATATATATATATATATATATATATATATATATATATATATATATATAGTTATTAGAACCTACTCTGTCGATTTTGTTTATTGCCCTGATAAAGGCTTGGAATTTAAGCTGAAACGTTGGCCGTAAAAACACGTTTTTATTTAAAAAAAAAAAAAAAAAAACTATTTTATTTACTATCAGACCGAACTCCGATTATTTCCGCACTGGATTTATTAAATATTGATCCTGTAGTTTTCAGTTGTAATAGTGAAGTTCAAAGTGTTTCTAAGTAGCTTCAAGAGCCACTTAAAGAAATTTATGTGCCCCTCTTCCAATAATATCAGCCAAGGCTGCTCCCCATATTTCTGCCGTGTATAATGAAACGTTGTCACTTCTATCTTTCAAATGTAAGTATAAAATAGCCTAGTGCTGTTCTAATTGGCTTTTAGTTTAACGAGTTGTTATTATTGAAGGGAACTTATAAAACTTTCATCTTTCATGAAACCTTTTCTGATGTTGATCTCATTTACTGGAATTGGCGGCAGAAAGATGAACCGGGAGGTTTTGAAATAATAGAACGAATATTTTCTTTCACTCCTTTAGATATTGCCTTTCAAACTCAATAGAAATACTATCTCCCACGAATATGGTTTGTGGATATCAGTATCTGGACTCATCCATATATAAAAAACCAATATGCATCTGAATATAAAGTACTCGCGCTAGACAAACTCCCTTTTTTGCGGGTTTCCTCCCCTCTTTATAGAAACGAAAACATGCTCAAAACGCGACATCATGAAATCCGTCCAGGCGAGAACTTTCCGCTTTATTTAATCCGTGGACCAAAATGCGGCCGTTCATGTACATTTTTGAGCTGAGGTGAGCGCGAACAGACACATTTAAACCCAAGGAAATATTTAAATGCTATTGAGAAAATTGGGATCAATTTGATTTTCCATGTTTTCGGCTACTTCAAAAGGACGATTTGTTTGGACATTGAATTTAGAGTCAATTCTTTAAAATAAAGAGTAACCAGTGTATACCATCCTGATTTTTATTTTATGAAACTTTTGCTGATATTTTCACTTAGCCGTTCATAAGAAATTTTTCTGCTTATATTAGACACAGAAATATACTTTATACTATAACCAGTGATTACTCTTGGAAGGTACATAAATATGATAAATAAATATGATTTATTTATCGCTTCCCCCTAGTTCCGCACCTTTAGGGCCTCGTCAGAAGTATTATTTAAAACTATTTACAGCCTAAAAAGGCAATTATCGAAATTAGAACCACATCATGACTGAATCTAAAAAACAAGGGCGCCTGCGTATAAATGTTAGATGAAGAAGCTATTAAAACCAGCTGAGTGGTTGTTTTAAGCTTCGTCATGACGGGGCCGAAATTAATATTTCAAAATTATGGAATAGTGCCTTATTATTTTGTTCAGTGGAAAAGAATAATATTAAATTATATCTCTAGAATTTGGACTGGAAATTTTCCAATTACAGACAAAGATTAATTGTTCTGAAGCATAATAAAACAGTGGGAATAAACAAACAAGGGAAAGTTTTCTAGTTACAGGTAGAGTAAGTGTTGTTTCAAACTTGTTTCATTTGCTTCGAACTACTTGCTTTCAATTTGACTAAAGTCAGGTGATGATTAATTCCATTATTTTCTGTAGCTATAATTAAATGATGTCCTTGTGCTTCATTTAAATACTAATTACACGTTTTAAATAAATAGTTTGTTACATATTTATTATTCTTATACCCAACTACCTCAATTACTTAATAATTACTTAACAGAATGCCAAATATACGAAAATCAAAGAAATAATTTCAATATCTCCTCATGCATCAATGAAACCCAAAATAAATAAAGTTTTAGACTTCCTAGTTAAGTTAATGAACAAAATATAACAGTGAAAATAACTTGATTCAACTCCCTACTTAATGTATTCCCTCTTCTGATTGGCTGGAGCGGGCGGTGGTTGGAGGGGCCTGGGCCTCTGGTGGCTGGGTTGGGCCCCCTACTATAAGTCCGAGAGGATCTGGACCATGCAGATCTCCGCTCCGAGCCTAATGTCACAGGGATCTTGCCCACTCTTTAGAAAGGTGAGGTCTGGCAGAGCCATCGGTGGCCCGGCGCCCTCTCACTCCCTCTCGCTCTTGCCAATCAGATTTCACTGTAATATTTATATCACCTACCCCCATTAATTTCTATAATTATCTTCTCCTTGCATCTTTCAAATATTTCCATCGCAGTGTCTCAGTAAAGTTTTTAGAGTGTCTCAGTAAAGTTTTCTCACGCTGGCTGTCATGACCCTAGCCGTTGAAAGCCCCCCCCCAATTTTTTATATTCCAAATGGACAAAAATCAATTTATAGTTAAGACGAGTTGGGGGGGGGGATTCGTTTAGAGCCTTCTGCTTAAATTCAGGAACATAAAAATGCCTAATAGGTCCACCCGACAAACCTATGTAATGTACTGTATAACATACAGTCTTCTTTTCTTTTTAAATTAAAAGAGAGAGAGAGAGAGAGAGAGAGAGAGAGAGAGAGAGAGAGAGAGAGAGAGAGAGAGAGAGAGAGAGAGAGAGAGAAACAAAGAGTAAAGGTAAAGGAGAGGGGGAAAGAGAGGGAGGGAAGAGGGGGTTAGGGGCCAGAGAAAGAGAGTTTTAACTTTACGATACACCACAACTGTTCAGAGAGAGTTTTCCGACGGGGCTAGGATTTCTGTGATGCATGAATGGGTTTTGACAACGCTGTCGGGCGATGAAGGATCAGACAAATCGTGAATGAATATAGCCACCCGCTTGTCGACCAGAGAGATGGAAATTGAGTATTTGGATTCCATTCACCATTTGTCGGCGACTCCTCACCACACGGCCTATCGCTACCTTGAACATTGGATTCGAAACTGTTTCTATAGATGGAACAACTTTGCCAATTGACTAAATGAAAGAATAAAGTTCTTTAAATAATTAACTTTTAGAACAGTTTCTTTTCCAGCTTTAGATTAGACATAATAGACGCAAATGTTACATTTAAACTCTTAATAGAAAGAGTTTAGCCATAATCTTGTCCAAGAAAACGTATATGTATTTGTATATTTTTATATTCTTTTAAGATGTTCATTGCTCGTATGGTACCTTGTTTTGTTGTGGAATCCATTTAAGATATCTGGATTAGGATATGTAAGCGCGCATTGAATATTACTTAGTTATTAGCCGTGATGCCTAATCCTTTATAAGAGAGCCACCACAAAGAGAACCAGCAGAATCAGGATATTTACGCCTGACTTGGTATTATTTGGGGCTAGATAGGCTAAGAGCTACAGCACTCTCTACAGCATTTTATCTTCTTGTGTCGTCCAGGATTGGATTCGGGATCCCAGAACGCTCATTGGTCCGGCCAGCATTTAATTAATTTTCCTGCATAGGGGGAAATCAGGTGGCAGGAGCATACTACTGACCACACTATCTCTTTAGTGAGTCGTATGGAATGAATCATATATTGCCCTCTTGACCTTATTGAGACTCTTTTTTTGTGTATGTGTTTATGAAAAAAACTATTTATAGTATTTTTATTTAGTTCACAGTTCTGCAAATGGTGGCATTAGATTAGGGTTTTTAGATAGCGCCGGACTATCTTCAAATTACCGCCCTTCCTAAACATGGAAATCCTTTCCCGGGACCTTGAAATGCGAAAAATCCCTGCTGCAGGTAGGAATCGAACACTTATCTCCCGCACGATAATCTAAGGCGTTAGCCCACCTAAGGCTGTTGTTATTATTATTAGGCATAATTTGATGTCTGTAACCTTTTTTTTCCATTGATACTAATATGTACAAAAAAAAAAAAAAAATCTTTTGCCTCACCTTCTGTATGGTACAATGTATTTATTGACTGGACCTAAAAAAATTCACCATTAGTGGACACAATACCCCAATGTTGTTGATATTATTAATGATAACAGTTTCTGCATCTAAATTATAAATCTGGTATTTACTAGATCAGCCTCATTTGTCATCCTGTTCATTAGACCAACTCGAGGGTCAATTCACTGACATTAGCCAAGTAGAGAGCACATGATGTTTACTGTCAGCTGTTATTAGCTACAATAATGGAGTAGAATTAGAAATTACAATAATCTAGTATATATGTTTATTGATGTTCTGTGTACCTGGGCTTTAGGATATGCTCAAAACTAGACAGGTGCTAATTTCAATATGCATTACACGGTTGCATTTAGAAGCTATATGTTGGGCTCCTATGTAGCAAGTTAAATACACGACAAAACGTTTAAATTAATGTTTAATACTACCGTGTGTGATCAAAATAAAAGTGATTTTCTTCAATTTATGAATAATAAATACATCAACATTTTTCAATTCTCTATGTCATTAGTTTCAGATGGGTAAAACAAATGTTTTAATTTTTCGAAAACATAATGGCGACGCTGTGTCTGACGAACGGAACCCCTCTCATTTCAGAGGCGACAGTCTACAGGTTGAAATTTCTAGTCTAGAACAAAAAAGTCCGTCACGCAGGAGCTGCATAACTAAGCACTTTCCTCAGAATTTGGGTATTGTAGACTGCTTTCCAGAACAATTTGCTTAAAATATCCTACATAAATAAAATAAAAACGTGAATAGTTCTCATTTTGTAATGAGTAACTGATCAATTATTAATTTGCATCCAGAGTTATGTTTACACATGGTACCTACTACACTACGTAATAAATACAAAAATCCTCATATTATCGTATTTTGATCTAACGCAGGAACAGGATACAGTCACTCTAGTGGTAGAAAGCGCTCCTTGCGGCGGCTTTGTGAACCTACGTCTGCCGGCTTTTCTATTCAAATATATTACAAATTAAACCCCCGCTTTCCGATTGACCGAATCAGCTCATTTTTACAACACTTCTTTCTCATGAGTTACCCACGACGTATACCGCGTTTCGTTACAATACAGCAGAAATTACGACCGGTATGAGTATATTAGGAATTTGGGTCCGGAGTAAACCCCCCCTTCTAATGAACCGATTTAGTTTATTTTTACAACACATATTTACCTGTAGATTACCACTACGAATACCGAGTTTCGTCGAAATATACCAAAAATCACGGCTGGTAGTGGCGAATTGGTATTGTGGGTCCGGAGTAAACCCCCCCTCCTAATGAACCGATTTCGTTTATTTTTACAACACATATTTACCTGTGGATTAGCACTACGAATACCGAGTTTCGTCGAAATATACCAAAAATCACGGTTGGTAGTGGCGAATTGGTATTGTGGGTCCGGAGTAAACCCCCCCTTCTAATGAACCGATTTAGTTCATTTTTATATCTCACTTTTCTCTCTATATTACCACTACGAATACCAAGTTTCGTTGAAATATAACAAATATTACGGCTGACATAGTCAAATAAGTGTTTTGGGTTCGGGGTAAACCCCCCCTTCCGGTGGACCGACTTTGGTGGTTAACGAACTCGTTCAATCGTTTGCTAATTGAATGCTATATACCAAGTTTCGTGACGAAAAAACAAAAACTCTGGCCGCTATCGTGTTAACAGACACATATATATATATGCATATATATATATATATATATATAGATATATATAAATTTTAACGGGGGTCATTTTCGGTGTCTACTAGGTAGGATCGATAAAGATTTGAAGAAATTTTTCAAAAATTCCGTCATGAGTCCAACCTCAATAGCTACTTTCCTTCGGAGGAAAGTGCTAAAACTTGACTTACTAAAGTACGTGGAATTTTTAATTAATATTAGTTTTTTTTTTTTTAAAAATTGTGACCAATTATTCATTTTATGTTAACACATCCGTCGAAAATCGGTCATAAAATTGTTATAATTCAATGAATACAAACCTACGTGCTTCAATATCAAATATGAGGATGCTGGAGTTAAAATTTGAAGTTGATCGGGTGAAGATTGAACGCGATGGCGTATCGCCCGATAAGACAAACATAATTTGAGAAAAACGACTTTCAAGTAAAATAAGCAGTCAGGGAATAGTTAGGATTCGGCTATGAAAACGTCAATAAGATTTTTGGATTAATCTCTATTCAGGACGCTTCGGCTACTTTTTGTTGCTATTCGTCAGCAATGAATGTCGGGGGTGGAGGAAGACCAATGTTTGTAGTTAAGTGACAATGGTGAAAATAAAGTTACTATATTTTCACCATGGTCACCGAAGAGTAGCTGAAACTTCCTTAATTTAGATTTATACAAAAATCTATTAATATAAAAAATGGATAGAGCTAGGGTCCCTCAAAAGAATGTTTAAAACAAATTAAATCAAAATTAAAGAGTGAATTTCCATTTATGATCCCTAGATCCCGATGATATACTGAAATTATTTAATCGAGACAATTAAAATTATCACAGAATTTATTTTGGAAACATTACAGTCTATTCCTAGCATATAAATTAATCAATCGGTGTAATATTATTTGGGCAATTCGGAAATTTGAAATAATAACCAGTAGAATTGAAACATTGTCCTTCTTTGTTTGTGAGGATTGTATAATTTTATTATATTTGTCAGCAGGGCACTGAAGACGGAACATTGATTTTGAACGCGGTTTTTTTTTTCAGAACAAAAAAAAAAAAAAAAACGAGGCTGAAGAGGAGTTTGATTTGATCTACGATCAAGTAATTATAAGTTAGAAGAATTAAGTAACATGATCTATATTTATTCTTATTCGTCAAAAGCATTCGAATCTACATTAGGCTAGTTAATTTACTAAGTTAATTTTATTTAAATGCCATTCTATCCAACTTGTACTCGGCACTGAAACAAAATCAAATGAAATGCTAGGGAATAATGTACACCTTTAGAATTTCTATTCCATCCAATCGTAACGCCTTAGGAATAAGTCAAAGGACATAAATCTTAAGGCAAAGGCATTGAGCTATGTCGGAAGGATTTTAGTATCCTACTGGAGTACCGGACCTCTGAAAATGTAACATCGCTTTAATACTAACACAGGTCATAAATGATTCAACATGGTCCCGGAAAGAACGGTGAAAGCTCCTGAGTTGAGGGGGTGTCTATTGGAATAGATTCCATTTGAAATCATTCCGCGAACGCCAATTCGAGTTGAGATTTCAACATACAGATACTAATGTATTACTGCTAAAAGGTTAAATACTGTAATATTTCTTTTATATTCCAGGAATTACATAAATATAATAATTTGAAGGTTTGGACCGAACCTTCGTAAGCAGAAATCATTAACATGTATTAAAGTCTTATTTTGTTTTGTTGTATGATTTAATAATAACCAACTGAATTTAGCCAGTTCCCTAAAATAATTTAGCTAATTATGAATTTATTTTGGAAAGCTACACTTACTGAAAGCTAATAACATATTTTTTTTGTGTAATAACAGTCAGGCGACTCGGATTTTAAACACTCAGAAAAGAACAAACGCAACCATGTATATAGGACTTGGGCCTATGGAAAGCTTTCAGTTCTAGTGTACATTCTGTCCTATTGTGCTTTCAAAACGAAGTACCACTTTCGAACCTTCACAGCACTGTACCAGAAACGGGGATTTTTTAGTCTGTGTTATTACGAAGGATTCAGCTGAAAATATTTGACGCTTATCCAAACTAAGATATTTACATATTGGTTACGTTTGGAATTAAGGAAGTGTAATATATATATATATATATATATATATATATATATATATATATACAAAAAATATATATAAAAATATATTTACAGCACGAGCAGTTTCAGGATTTCCGTATATTTTCTTAAATATGTCGAAAACGGTGGTGTGTTAATAGCTACCATTCGAAAGCTTACTAAATTCTCTACAAAAATGGTTCGCGAAGTTATCGATGGAACGATCCCAGTTGGAGTAGGAACTGCTCTTTTTGTCTCTCTTTTCTTTTTTTTTTTCTTGGCCGGATTTAACCTTTAATCTCAAAACTCAACATTTGTGGACCTTAATATGAAATTAAAAAATTACAATAGATCCCGATGATGAACGTAAACAGGTTCGAAACGTCGCACATATAAGTTAATGTTTTAAACAATTTTAGGGAACAACTCCTGCCAGTCACTTTAAGAATATTTTAATCTGTTTTAGTATTATTTACATGTCTTATTAACACTTTATGGTACATTTAAGGACAATTGCCAGTTTATTACTTTATTTTATGTGTCCATTTGTTTATCCAGGTGAAGACGATTTATTTTCTATTTATAGATTAATTTATTATTTGATCTATGATTGCTAGCATTTAATTGTATTTCATTTCATGTTTTATTCCATGAACCAAATTTTATTCTGTTTTTTACCTTATTAATGCATCTTATCTGAGGCCTTTAAAGCCATAAATCAATTTATGATCAAGTTACGATGGGGCTTAATACACGAAGAACCAATCTCTTACAAGTTAATCCCGTGGTAGTTATCTCTCAGGAGGAGGGCTGATAAGAACAGAGGATTTGAAGAGATATATTTCCGATTTTATCTGGAGTAATTGATTTCATTAGAAGGAAGGGACTTTATTACTTAATTAAATTATACTCTGGACAGTTGGTCTACTCAGAACAATATAGACACATTCTTCTCTTAGAAATTGGATGAAATTTATTTCTTGCTGCAGTACATGTGGGACAGATGTTATTAAATAAATTATTGGAAAAAAAAAATTAAAAACAAAGAATAGAATGTCTTATTTAATGTCTTATTAATCTTTTGTAGATTGTAATCACATATAAATATTGAAAATAAAATCTCTAATAGAAGATCTTAGGCGTGACAACAGGAAACTGACAGAATCCTAATGGGTGTAAGAGGAAATTACTCCCTTTAAGCGCCAATTTATTCAAATAAGATCCCTCTCTAAAAAATCACACGAGAACCACATTTGTAGGAAATTTAATAAAATTTCGAATAGATTCTGTATATTTCCTACGATTTCCCGACCGATTAAGAGATGTATAAGAATAAAATCAAAACGTCTAAGAAATATAGTTGTTTTTTTTTTCATTTTACTCGTAAATGGTTATATATGAACTAGGAAATGATTTTATTAGATTCCCCATGTAAAATTACTTATAAAACAAGTACCTGGAAGCCAAGTAACCTGAAAATGTAACCGTTACAATTTCACCCGATAAACATGTTCCGGTGGACATACTTGAAAGTGTTAACGACCACATCAGTCGATGTAGCGGAAAAGAAGATTGCACGACACGTTAGAAATATGTAATCTTAGCGTGTTCGAACATAATGCTGATCCATGATGTGATATGAATAGCTTAGAATACAAACTATAAATATTCCACCTTCAATGGGACAAAACCAATATTTCCGTAACTTTCAGAGACGTTTTATGACTAAGGTCAATCAAAGAAATCACCTGAATCTATTTAGTAGGAAATTTATTAAGCCTAAGAATATCCACATTCTAATAAACACGATTTTAACCGTTTTGAGTTATAAAAGTATGTGAAAAGTCAAATTCTCCTTAGGTTTATTGGTAATGTATTTGTGTCGAAATATTTCCTCCACCAAAGTAATTGGTTCCGAAGTATGTTTTTTAATATTTTTTTTTTAAAAATAAGTAGACTGTTTTTTTTGCAATGAGTTATTATACGTTAAATAGTGCTTAACTATTTTATATTTGTATGTGAATATTATTTCTTATAAGCATCTAATATTAAGAACTGTGTTTGATCTGATTGAATCGATAAGTAGGGGGTAGAGAGTGCTACCCAATCAATGATGCCCCATCTGTTTCTAATTACAGAGGCAATTTTCGGTCTCGAAACCAATTCCTTATCCAATATAGGCCAATGTCATGAAAGCCAATTATCTGCAGGCCAATTGTTCCGCCTAAACTATCTACTATTCCTGCAATTTGTTTATGTATAGTTTTATCAATTGGGTCAATGAAAAACGTCGGGAATAAAACACAGACTTTATCAAAACGTTTTAAACCTTTAAATTTTTATCTTAAAAATTTTGATTGTGTATAATACGTTTGTATTGGTCCAAAAATAAAATTGTTTGTTTGTTTTGTTTGTACTTTTATAACTATTTATTTATATTGTTTTTAGAACTAGCTGTAAACAGTATCGCTCTATTAGGGGATTTATTAGAGGTATAAAGAACATTTGGCTCATTGGCGGTAATAACTATCAACAAGGCATTTACCAAGGCTAAAACAATTACAAGCCCAAAAACAGAAATGTTATATATATATATATATATATATATATATATATATATATATATATATATATTAACTATTTAATAATACGTTTATTTAACATCTGTACATTTTTTAAGTACATTAGTTAAGTTTGCTCACAAATATAATTAATAAATATATATATATATGTGTGTGTTTGAGTATGTATATGTATATACATACCTATATATAAATAATTTCAAACTTATATCATGTCACATATACATCAGACGTCAATGCTTCCTTCTGTTTCCAACCTCAACCTTCATAAAGACTTGAATATCCCATTCCTTAACCCTTACGTGACGGCAACCCGCAGATACCCGTGGAGTGGAGGCCGTAACGGGGTGCCCGTTTCACTCTCCTGGTTCCACAGGACAGCATCAAAATAGCTCAGCCTCCACTGCTCATCTCTTCTGATTTATCCTAATAAGCTTCCGTTATTTCTTTCTTCAAAAAGTTTTCCGTCGCCATTTTCTCATTCTGGGCTTTCGACCAGCCAACGGCAGGCTTAGAAATGTTTCTATTTAATTTTTAATCTTTTTTTTATTTAAGAAAAAAAGGATTTTGTTTTATAAAATTATATTATGTCAAATATCTCGGAATTGGTATAAGATCTAAGATACATGATCTCTACGAACGCATCAACTGCTAATAGGGGCCTTGTAAGGAACCCGAATTATGAAAAGGGACCGGGCAATTCCTCATTCAACAGGCCCAAATTGTATTTTTATTAACTCTAGCGGATACAAGAGTGACTAGAGCTTACAAAACGTATCGCTAGATATTGCAAAAAGCTGTCACAGAGTTGGCTATTACGTCCCGCAGCGAAGAAAAGTCCTTGACACGAATGTGGCTATCAGGTCACGGAGCATGAGAGCCTGCAGTAACAAAAGTGGCTCTCAGGTCACGGGGCATGCGAGCCCGCAGTTACAAAAGTGGCTCTCAGGTCACGGGGCATGCCAGCCCGCAGTTACAAAAGTGGCTCTCAGGTCACGGGGCATGCCAGCCCGCAGTTACAAAAGTGGCTCTCAGGTCACGGGGCATGCCAGCCCGCAGTTAAAGAAGTGGCTCTCAGGTCATGGGGCATGCCAGCCCGCAGTTACAAAAGTGGCTCTCAGGTCACGAGGCATGCCAGCCCGCAGTTACAAATGTGGCTCTCAGGTCACGGGGCATGCCAGCCCGCAGTTACAAATGTGGCTCTCAGGTCACGGGGCATGCCAGCCCGCAGTTACAAATGTGGCTCTCAGGTCACGTGGCATGCCATCCCGCAGTTACAAAAGTGGCTATCAGACCCGAATGTGTTAATGATGTTATATTATTTAGATTCCACTGGCTCCATATCCAGGTTAGCACAGGCTATCTCTTTCTTCAAGTGCGTCAATATCTGTGGCTCACCGATCTCTCTTCGCTCCAACCATCGGCCGGAGGAAAAGGGAGCTAGCTTTGGTAGGCTCCTCTCAACGTCATCTGAACGTTTTTTTTGACGTTAATCAAGGATGAAGTTGGGAGACTGGAGCACAGAAGCCTTATAATCCATCATATTACCAGATGAATTACTATTAAGAACGTAATAACCAATAAAGAAATTAAAAATGAGGCAAAGAACCTTGTGTGGTTCAAAGGTTGGTCATGTAGTATTTAATATTAGTTCAACCTTGCTTATTCTCAAACGGGATAATATTTCTTCTGTACTTTGATGCTGAGCAATAAATGCTGGAAAACCAGCATGAATGCTGGAAATCTGTTTACCAAGTCTAGATTATTATGTCTGTAAACCCACGGGGTAACTATGTACACACAACACCAAACCTTGTGTGTGTTCACTATGTACCTTTCCTCAGGTTAACAACCGCAGCTTAATTAGTCCCGCCTTCTGACTACTGCAATGTTTAATTTCATATTTCAAAAGGACTGTTACATCAGGGGTAAATTTGCTAAAATAATTATAATAATAACTGAATCGAATACCGAAATATTTAATCTTACATTAAAAGCTAAATTACAGTTCTTTGAAGGGATTTAACTTTTGTTTCGAGACTCGTAATGAGAAGAGGATCTGGTTTTATCAAAACATTTATTAAAATAGTTCTTTTGGTCCTGCTGTCCGCTAATGGATATAGTGTGCTCATTGAGTAAGCACAGAGAATCACATCCCGTATGCCAGTCTTGGGAATGTTCTTCAGGACGACAAGAATGTCCCAGGGCTCAGTTGTAAATATTGCAATTGTCATTAAGTCTCGTCAGAAGGAAGAGTAGGCCTCAAGTGAATATTTCTTTCCTCGCTGGTTTTGAGAAACGTGGGATCTCTTTGTATTTAACAGTAAATGGTCTCAAGAACTGAAATCTGTCTTTATACACGATTTTGTATTGTTTGTAGATTTCTTGCACGGGGCATATAGGCTACACCCTAAGCCATCTATTTGAATAGGCTATAGGTTAAATTATTTTTAGCCTGAGCTTTGGCTAAGTATTGATAAATATTAAACAATGGGGTGTGTTGTTCATTTTAAATGGACCACCACCCCATTTCCGCAAATGGCGGAAATGTCGGGAATATTTCCCTCAGAATTTCGCGCATGCGGATTAGAACTATTCCGTCTAACTGAAAGAAGAGTCCTTGGTATTGTTGTTTAACCGATATTTAGTGTTCTCCAAAAGACGAATTATTTATTATTATTATTTATTTCCCTAGATATTTCCGCATTACCAGAGACGGTCATTAAGGATTATCTTCATAGATATTTTCTTCGAATGACAAGCCACCATCGATTATTATTATTTAAAGTAATTTTTATCTCTTTTAAAAATTGTTTTATAAAAAAAATCGACTTGTCTTGGTTTTTTTCTCGTAATTAGACAATCAATCGAGATTTGTTAAATTCAATTTGGCTCATTGAAGTAAATTGGATATAACAGAATTGTAGTACTACAAATTGTTGCATAACCAGCAGCTAAAGCTGAGTTCTACTCCCCAAAAGTTACAGATAGTCCTGTGTCGAACCCTATTGGATTTTCCAACTGAAGTAATTCAACAGTTAATGAATCACAACTGAATTGAAAATTAATTATCAATAAGGCCAAAATCAAATCAGCATGAAGCAGACCGATAATTTCATTAATATTATCGGGAATTAATCTCGACACGAAGGGGTTTATGGCTAAATTTAGATTGGTTTTGCAGCCCGGGAGTTGGACACAACTTTCAAACAGTTGAATGTGGAAACTAATTAATTTCGTAAATACTCACAAAAAATCTTGTAGACGGACCATTATTTAATATTTCATTATTACAATTAGTATGATATTTAGTATTTTATTATTATTTAGGTATTCAGAATATTACAATGTCAATGTGTCAACAGAATGTTACTCTCAATTTTCTGGTTTTGGTTTTTCTGGTTAGTCAATCTCTTTTAGAACTTACAATTGGATGCCCTTAGACGGAACGGAACCAAGCGCCATTTGTAACGAAATTGAGTTTTTGGTGCTATCTTGTAGAGAACTAGTGAATTTATATAGTAATAAAAAACTGGTTAAAAAATAATGTTGTCATTAAAGCAAGAAAAAATACCAAAAAAAAAGTGAAATGGTGTATCCAGTATGCTGTAATAAACAGAAAGGAATCAAGAACCATTTTTATCAATAACTATACAATGATACCCCATTACTATAACAACAGTTTATTTTAATGAGAGAAAATGAAGGAAACATTTCAGGTAATAAAGGAATTTTAGACCCACAAAAAAACTTCAAACCAAATTCTCCAAAGAATTAACAGATGGCACTTGGTTCCTTTTCGTTTAAAGGCGTCCAATTACAAAATTAATAATTGAATCAGTTGCTCATTAAAAAAGTAAAAGAGAAGAACAATTCATGTTTTTACTTTATTTATAAAGATGACGGACATTTTTTATAGTACTTTTACGTTAGTGTTTAGTATCATAGTGAGGATAACCTAACTTAAAAATACTATAAAAAATGTCCGTCGTGCAGGAGCTGCATAATTAAGCAATTTCCTTAGAATTTGGGTAGTGTCGAGTGCATTCCTGAATAATTCTATTAAAATAGCCTAGATAAATAAATAAAAACATGAATAGTTCTTCTCTTTAACTTTTGTAATAAGCAACTGATTCAATTATTAATTTTGTAATTGTAAGTTCCAAAAGAGATTGACTAACCAGAAAAACCAAAACCAGAAAAATTGAGAGTAATAAAATAAACAATTAAATCGAAAGATGAATGATTTGAGTTGGTGAAATTGTTTTTATATTTACACATACATTTCTTTTAGCACTTTCCTCCGAAGGAAAGTAGCTACTGAGGTTGCACTCATGACGGAATGTTTGAACAATTTATTCGAATCTTTATCGATCCTACCTAGTAGACACCGAAAATGACCCCAGTTAAAATTTATATATATATATATATATATATATATATATATATATATGTGTGTGTGTGTGTGTGTGTGTGTCCGTTAACACGATACCGGCCAGAGCTTTTGTTTCTTCCCCACGAAACTTGGTATTTAGTATTCCCCAAGCAAACGATTGAACGAGTTCGTTAACCAACAAAAGCAGTCCATCCGGAGAGGGGGTTTACTCCGGAGCCAAAGTAGTTATTTGCCAATACCAGTCGTAATTTTTGTTATATTTCAACGAAACTCGGTATTCGTTCTGGTCAACTAAATTCTGAGGAAAGTGCTTAGTTATGCAGCTCCTGCGTGACGGACTTTTTTATATATATTGTGAGATACATGTTGGCATGTCTGATAAAAATATAATGGAGATAAAAATATAATTAGAATAACTGTGCCAAATGCGTAGGAGAGGTTTTGCTAAGCCTGATGTTTGGGAACAAGAGAATGTAAGGTTTGCAGAGAGTCCCATCTTGATTGATGTGTTCCAATAATGGAGGTGGTGATAAGGTGGTTAGGTTGGTGTTTGTTTGCTAAGTGACTAACTCTGTAGAGGTGATTGTTCTCGGCCCAATAGTTCCATCACGTCTGCTAAGCTACGAGCTATTGGCTAATGCTATTTCCAGTACAAGCACTCACAGGCCTGGGATTCCGTCTTGGAAACTTTACTGTCATTTATTGTCGATATTGAGGAATTATTTTCAGTACTTCTTCCAAGGTCTCATTTTTTCACGAAATACTTTATTGTATAGGTAATGGTTCTACTTTTTTCAGATTCAGAAACGACGAATAAAGTTGAAAATTCTTCCACATTCATCGAAGCCAAGATATTTAAAATGAGATGGAGATAATTAATCGTTAGAATGATAAGAAGTCAAAGAATAGCGGGGATTCCGCTAAGAGAAAAGTCAGTTTTTTCGGGAAAATCTATACAATGCTTCGGTATGCACTTTGGCAGACTTCTTCAGCGACAAATGCTAAGGGGATGGAGGAAGACCACGATGACATTTAGGTGACCATGGGTATCTGTAAGAGCATGTCAAGGCGTTTGAAATACACACGTTTTCCAAAAATATTAAGTGATCTCATACCCAGATTCCTTGACATCCTAAGACAAATTGTGGCTCCGTTTGAAATTAAGGAAGTATTTTATCAACAGATAGAGCTTGGAAAATCGTGGAAAGTGGAAGGTTCCTAAATTGAAAAAAAAAAGAAGTAATTTTTGATGGGACGATAACAGACGTAAAAATAAGTGCTTAAAACTTCGAATGTGTTCGTTTCCTTGCTTTGAACAGTTCTTTGTGTTTGTTTTGCTTATTTAGTTACTTATTGCTTGTGGTGTTTGTAATTAATTTTTGCAGTAAAACAATAGACGTAAAATGAGAAACAATTTTTGATTGTTTCTAATAGATCTTTTCGGGCGGAAGACGAAAATTAATCACTTTCTTTCTGCTACTGTAAGTTGTCTTGCATAATTGCACCTGAATTCTTACTTTTGTTTCTGAAAATACATTTATTATGAAGTGTCAGAAACATAATTTAAGTAAATGAAAATCATCCTTATAATAGAGTTTTCCTCAAGAATGAGTGAGTAGTCGGTGAAGTAATTTATGGTTTGCGAAGGGCCAGTTTCCTGCTTTTATGAGTAAAATTAAATTTCAGAAAAATAATTTACGCAAATTTAAAACATCAAAACAACTGTTACGGTTTGGGGACTACGAATTTCCTTTTAGCGCGGTTACTCCCTACCTCCATAGGGAGAACCCGCTTATTAGGTTGACCTGACGACGCAATCCGGAAGTGCCGTCAAGAAACTTTCTCGTTTCAGACCCTATAGATCACGAAAATATAAGTGGTTCAAATTTGTATATATATGCTTGCCTGTTCGCTCTCTAGCAAGCTCAAAAATGGTCCGAATTTGATGAAATTTGGTACAAAAATCTGTCGTCTAATTTGAAAGGTGAGGTTCGTTAACCAGCAGAATCCGCCCACTGGAAGATAGCGTTTGGGGCGAAATTCGTGCAAACAAAATCGTAACGCTTACGTTTTTGAGTTTATATGCTTGCAGGTACTTGTTTTATAGGTTTCTTAACATAGGAAAACGAATGAAAGCCTTTTTAAGGTGATATCTGTAACCGTTTCTGAGAAAAGTGGAATCAATGTTTTTGTAAGTCATTATTTTTTTGTGGGTACTTTTGATTCAATTGAAATATTTTCTACATCTTGGAAATTAATCCTAACTAAGATGTTTAAATTTGGGTTATATTTGAGGTTAAGGAAGTATGCGAAAAAAATTATTTTATTAATAGCCATGAAAAGTTTTCGGATCTTCATACATTTTTCGTAAATATCTCGATAACGGTTGAGAAATCGTGGTAAGTGGAAGGTGACCATTCGAATACTTACTGAAGCAATATTCGATGGGGCAACATCAATCAGAGATATAAGCGCTTAAAACTTAAAAAGTGTTTGTTTTGTTGTTTTGAAAGGGGTTTTCTCTTTGTTTATCTCTCTTTTTTAATTGGTTGTTTTTTGTTTTAAATTGCATTTATCAGTAAAATTAGTATTGTAGTAAAATAAGCTAAGTAACGGTGAAAGGTATTGGTAATAAGTTTGGAGTGGCTGTGGTAATCAAGATGGCAGTGGCTAATCATGATGACGTAGTTTGTATTGAATTCTCCTATCTATATAACCTTCCTCATAGCCTCCAACTGAAGTTATTTAACCCACGACAGAATGGAATTTTATTCGCCTTGAAGCACATATTTACAGTTGATTATAACAGTAAAACGAATTTGCTAGTAAAAGAAGATACTTGAAATGACAACGAATTTCTGGTTGTTTAGAATAAAGCCTTCTCAGCAGTAGTCGAGGAGTAAGTACGTTTTCAGTAAATAATTGTATTGGCATATACAGATTAAGAATTATCCGCTTCTGTGTAAGTTGGCTACTGTCATTTTCCTGTGATTTGTGATGCTAATCTATTCCATTTCTTCGAGATGTACGTAACCACGCTTAGATGACGCAGTTCCTGCATGTCGGACTTTTTTTATACTATTCTTATATATTTAGACAAGAGGAATCGAATGAAACCATTTTCAAGGCAATATATAGAACATGAATAGCTAGACTTATGGTTTGTTTGCTCAAAAACAACGAGGAGACTTGAAACTTTTTCCACATTCTTTTTCGGTTATATTATTATTATTTATTTATTCATAGAGCTCCACAACGGCAAGGTGATTTGCTCACATAAAAATAATTAACAAAAACTATATAAAGGGTAAAAAATAAATTCAGTTTTAAAGTCTGTTTTAAATTCGTAAACTAATTTAAGTTAAGTTTTGATATTATTTTTTTCCTGATTTGTAACGTCCATCTAATCCAAAACATTTCAATGTAGAAATCATCGAATCGGTTATCATTGTAAATTCACCGAAGACGGAATCGTTCATTGAATACGCAATAATATTGTGAAATTCTTTAACCTAAGGAGGGTTGTACCTGCACGGTGTGACCTGAAATATCTTGTCATAAACTAGAAAATGACATGTCATAGAAAAGAATGAGTGCTGAATACAATCCCTAGAGGTGCAATGCTCATGCCCAGTAAATCCTATTTCTATATGGAAATCGTCCTTTCTTTGACGAATAAAAAACCGTTTCACAAAAGTGGAGTCCAGAATGTTATAAGCCTAAACCAAGGGACCTCACTCTTTTAGATTTATTGAATGGAGTCTTCTCAATACCTTGAAAAAGTTAAACTGGTGGCTAGAGCCCCCTACCAGAAACGATATAACCCGACACATAGGATGTGGTCCGAGCGTAGAATGGAACCAACATGGCCGAGACAGAGCTGGGAAGGAACCTTGGAAAATGAAGTGTGAAAAGCAGGTCAGACGTTATCCTGAGTTAAAGAACTGTCAAGCGACGGAGATGGATGGCGGAACCTCGTGGTAGCCCTGTGTCCCTTCTAAGGGATTACAGGGTTTTCGTCAAGACTTCAAAACCAATAAAATGGCCGTTGCACATTTCTTTCTCTTAGCGCGGTTCCGTTCATATCCCTAGTGTCATTTGAAAAGCTTAGAAAAGAAATAAACTTTATATGTATCTCGTGAAAATTGACAAAATCCTCTCGAACATCTCGAATAAAAGTGATATTAAGGCGTCTGGGACACCGACAGTAGCTAACTTATACACAGAAGCGGAAATTACACAATCCGGCTCTAATTCTAAAGCAAAGCTCTATAAATCAATACAAAATATGCCTAATAAAGCCTTTTCTAGTGGATACAGAAGGATCAAGAAGAAGTACTGAAGATTGAGAAAAATACCATGCCTAATATAGCCTATATAGAATAATATGCAGAATAAAGCCTATCTAGTAGATACAGAAGGACAAATAACAAGTCTTGACGAATAACAAGTCAATATATAGAATAATAAACCTAATTAAGTCTATGGAGTAGATACAAATGGACCAAAAACAAGTCTTGAGGAAGCTTGTTTCTTTTTCTACTTAAATACTTTTTATCAATATTTAGTATATAACCTGTGTTGAAAACTATTGATTGCTAATTGATGAATCGGGTTACAACTAAATAGTCTTTATGAATATTTAGTATATAACCTATGTTTGGAAGTGTGTTATTTCAGAATCTAGTATAGTTTAAGAAATTTCGGTGAATGAAATCATTAAATTGATCTCTGTACCCTGCCTATGCTTTGTATTTGGGTCGGCAGATACCTGGGGTATATTTACAACTCTTGAGGATTAACTCCTAGCAGGTAAATACCCTGGGGACCTTGTGTTTCTATGGACACTGAAGCGACTCTCTATTCGTTCATAGTATCTAACCGTTGAAAAGTTTATTTTCTGGATTTAGGACTTAATATACATATGTAGACTAAATCATAGCAAGAAGTCAACCTCCGTCGTCGGTTCTTAACTATGTAGACTCGCTAATGTTACCCAATCTTAGATACATCGTAATTAAAATCCACAGCAAAAACACGACATTTCATCAGAATCCCCTGCTTAATAAAACATATATAGAATAATATGCCAAATAAAGCCTATCTGGTGGATAAAAATAGAGGAAAACGCCGTTCTTAGTGGTAGAAAATCTTACAAGGCATTTCGCTCAGAAATCTCCGAAATATTCTTACTAATTTTACGTATCCTGTTTTATAATCAAATAGATTTATATTCTATAATCAATAAGAAAAACTACTAGCAATAAAAAACTATGGGTAACAGATGAAAATAGGGAATACCAAGAACAATTCTAAAGAACGAAATCAACACCAGTACTGTAATCTAGATATTCATAAGGCATCTTCGAATTCTAACAAACAAAATATTGCTTCTAATTATAAGTATCCTGTTTACTGACAAATACATTTTACTGCTATAAGAAATTACAAAAATAACGAGCAGTGAAAAAAAAACTGCGGGAAACACACAAATAGATCCATTTAAATAAACGAAACTAACTTTTTTTTTTTTTTTTTTTTTTTTTTTTTTTTAATAAATGTTTATTTAAAATCTGTACAATTTATATAGTACAATAATTAAATGTGATCGTCTTGCGTACATTCAGTGAATAGTATATGGAAGGAACCAATCATTATTGGCACTTCCTAATATATGCTAACATTTATATTTTCACTGTTTTAAACCGCTGCTAGGGTAGCTGGTCACGGGGCCAAAGTCTCTTAAGCCTCCTGGGAAGGTCTTTAGGGTGGGTCCGAGTGGATAGGGATTGACCTCTAGGATTTGGGTGGGATGACAATTTGGAATGGAACGTTAGGAATCTGGATGTTGCGAGGTCTTTTACGAAGGGGATATTTAGGTCATTGTGTAGGGTTTTGTTGGAGACATAAAAGGGAGCATTAACTATTCTACGAAGGACTTTGGATTGGAATGCTTGTATTCGTTGTATGTTTGAGTGTTTTGCTGTTCCCCATAATTCAAGTCCGTAAGTCCAGATAGGTCTAATTATAGTTTTGTATATAGTAAGTTTGTTGTGTGTCGTAAGCTTTGAAGTAGGGCCGAGTAGTCGTCTTAAGAGTCCAAATCTCCTGTTCAGCTCTTGTCTTTTTCGTCGTGTGTGTGGGTTCCATGTGAGTCTGCTGTCTAGTAGAAGTCCCAGGTAACGCACCTCATTAGATACAGGAAGTTGACTGTTGCATATGAAGACTGGAGGGCAAGTGCTCTTATTAAGAGTAAATGTTACGTGACAGCATTTTTCAGATTTTCCACAAGGTGCACCATTTCTCGACAGACTCAAGGTGCTCCTGTAATTGCTGAGAAGCTGTAGAGGGATCGGGGGAAGAGGAAAAAATGGCTGTATCATCGGCGTAGGTTGTTATATGTGTAGATGGGTGGGTAGGGATGTCTGCCGTATACAGGAGGTAAAGGACAGGACCTAGGATGCTGCCTTGTGGGACGCCTGAGGATATGGGTCGGGAGGAGGACAAGGTAGTACCAGACCTTGCTTGAAAGGAACGATGCGAGAGGTAGGATTGAAGGATGAGGTAATATGTGTGAGGTAAAATACGCTTTACTTTGTATAACAACCCCGGGTGCCAAACCCGATCGAACGCTTGGGCGACGTCGAGGAAGGCACTCGTGCAGTAGTTTTTACATTCAAGCGCGTAGGATATTGTGTCAACAACGCTGAAGCATTGTTGGATAGCGGAGTGACGGAAGCGGAAACCGAACTGGTGGTCAGGAAAAGAATTGGAGGATGTAACGATAGGAAGGATTCTCTTTAGAAAAAGTTTTTCAAATATTTTGGACATGGTTGGGAGTAAGCTGATAGGACGGTAGGAGGATGGATTTTTTGGGGCTTTATGGGGTTTGGGGATAAGAATTATTATGGAGTGTTTCCATGGATTGGGAAAGTGAGTAGTTCTTAGGATTGAATTAAAGATGTAGGTAAGGAAGATTATGGCTTTCTGGGGTAGGTTTTTTAGGATGAGGGCTGTGATAAGGTCGTAACCAGGGGATTTTCTGGGGAGGTGTTTGATGATATATTTTACGTCTGCTGGATTGAATGCTTTCGGTGGAGGGGAGAGGGGAAGAGGGTGGTCAAGGTGATCATACACAATCTGGTCATGGGTGGAATTTGTCTCTGGGTGCGAGGAAAATGTGGATTCTAGATGAGTTGCGAATAGTTCGGCCTTTTCCTCATCGCTTCTTGCCCAGCTGCCGTCACTGCGTTGGAGAGGATGAGGAACGGAATGGAATTTGAGGATTTTCCGAGTAGCAGTCCAGAGGGAATTATCTTCTGTGGATAGTGTTTGAAGATAATCATTGAAGGATTTGGATCGATGTTCGGAAAGGGTCTTTTTTAGGATTCGAAAAAGTCTATTGAAAGAGGAACGGTGGGAGGGATAGCGGGTTCTCTGCCAGAGAGCTCTTGCTCGGCGCTTGGCGGTTAGAAGGTTCTGTATGTGGTCTGGAAGCTGAGGTTTAGGATTGGAAGGAAGGTATGTTCTTAGTCTACACGATTTTATGACACTGTCCTGGATGGCTTTAGTAAACGTAAGAACGGCACTGTCGACATCTGATGGAATTTTAAGGGGAATAGTAAGGTCTATGGAAGCGGTAAGGTTTTCTTGGAATAATTTCCAGTTGATAGGACCTTGGATGAGGCTAGGATACTGGGCACGAGATTGAGGAACGGTATCAAGCTTAAGGATGGCTGAGTGATCGGAGGATAGGTCAAGCAGTGACTGCACAGAGTAAGATATACTTCCTAGGCAAGAAGAGATGAAGAAATCGACCAAGTCTGGAGTTCGAGAGAGATCTGTAGGCCAGTAGGTGGGAGAGTTTGTGGAAATGGATTGGTAGCTTTGGGATTGAAGGATGTCGTATAGGATTCTGCCACGGGAGTTTGTGAGACGGCTTCCCCATCTGGGATGTTTCGCATTGAAATCAGCCCCTATGAGGAAGCGAGGACCAAAGGATCTGAATAGTGAAAGGAATTCAGG